>BQNB010009843.1:1475-65243 GCA_026074375.1 Tanacetum coccineum
GGATGTTTTATGTGGATGCTTTAATTGTGACAGAATTAATGTATCTAAGTCTTAGGAAGAAGTCTCGTCTAAGTCTTAAGAATGATATGCCACCTCGAGAGAAGAAATCATTGCACTTAATAAACAAACCAACGTTCTAATAAGATTAATAATGGTTAATACAGTTTTTTATCATAAGGCTCGACCGCTCTTTTATCTTTTGTTAATTTGCTTGCGTGGGTTAAAGTGTCTTGAATTGATTATAGTCACCAAACAACCCCGTGCCAGTCTGTCAAGCTGAAACCCCTTTTTTTTACCTGTTATAATTAATATTAGAACTAACTTAGGATTAGCATAGGTTTGACTTAGATTAGAATTAACATAGATTAGATAACCAAAATATAAATAAATTGAGAGATTTAACCTCGCTTCAAGTGTTCGACACCCTACTTACCACGAATCTACCACCGACTAGGTACACTGCCCGCTAAAGTGTTGTTTTTGGTTAAGTCGGCAAAATATAAATTTAAAACTTGAACTTTCATAAATAAACACCACACAACGACACATCACAAATAATGGAAACAATGAACGTATAATTCAATGAACTTACTCAAATGGCTTTTGAACAACACGGTTCAGGACCCGATCTTCACGGTTTGACTTCTGGACATATTAGTTCAGGACTCGTGCTTAACCAGGCTGCGTCAACATCAGCTAAACCTCCTATAAAGAATTTCAACCAAAGTTCGATGAATACTTCAAGACTTCAAGTGCTGCATCTAACCCCATTTCCGTTGCAACTCTACCTCTACCAGATACAGCCGGGGCATCTTCTTCTTTTACCTCTATAGACAAAGATGCTCCCTCTCTAAGTACTTTACCAAACAATGAAGCAACAAACTCACCACTTAATTCTACAAATGTTGACATAAATGAAGAAGTTGGAGAGTTTGACAGTGACACTTTTACCAATCCATTTACTCCTCCAGACACCAGCTCAGCTGAGTCATCTTCAAGGATTATTGACACTTCAAACATGCACACTTTCCAACAACCTCCAATTTACACAAAAAGATGGACTAAAGATCATCCGTTAGTAACAATCATCAGTGATTCATCAAAACCTGTTTCTACAAGACAACAACTCTCTACCGATGCTTTATGGTGTTATTTCCACGCTTTCTCAGCTAAAGAAGAGCCGAAGAATTATAAAGAAGCTATGGAAGAATCTTGTTGGATTGAAGCCATGCAAGATGAGATTCATGAATTTGAGCGGCTTGAAGTATGGGAATTAGTACCAAGACCAGACAGAGCTATGATCATAAATATAAAGTGGATCTTTAAAGTGAAACTTGATGAATATTATAGTGTGTTGAAAAATAAGGCTCGGTTAGTCGCAAAAGGTTATCGTCGAGAAGAGGGGATCGACTTTGAAGAATCGTTTGCACCTGTCGCTCGTATTGAATCTATTAGAATATTATTTGCATATGCTACACACAAGAATATGGTAGTATTTCAAATGGATGTGAAGATGGCATTTCTGAATAGGATTCTGAAGGAAGAGGTGTACGTAAGTCAACCAAAAGGGTTTGTCAATCAAGATCATCCGAATCATGTATTTCGGTTGAAGAAAGCACTTTATGGTTTGAAACAAGCTCCTCGCGCATGGTACGACATGCTCTCTAAATTCCTTCTCAGCCAAAAATTTGTCAAAGGTGTAGTCGATCCGACGTTGTTTACTCGAAAGGAAGGAAATGATCTCATACTGTTACAAATCTATGTTGACGACATAATTTTTGCTTCCACTAATCCAATCTTTTGTGATAAATTTGTAAAAATAATGAGCAAACGTTTTAAGATGTCAATGATGGGACAAGTATCATTTTTCCTAGGACTTCAAATTTCATAAAGTCCCAGAGGCATCTTCATTAATCAATCTAAATATGCTCTTAAAATGCTCAAAAAGTATGGTTTGGACCAATGTGATGTTGTTGACATCCCCATGATGGGACAGTCAAAACTAGATGAGGATCCAAACGGGACTCCAGTTGACCCTACTCGTTATCGAGGAATGGTCAGATCCTTTATGTACCTTATAGCCAGTCGCCCTAACCTAGTGTTTTTTGTCTTCATGTGTGCCCGGTACCAGGCAAAGCCTACCAAAAAGCACTTAACTACGGTAAAACGGGTCTTTCGGTACCTAAAAGGAACCATTAATATGGGTCTGTGGTATCCGAAGGACACCGGTTTTAATCTAACAGCTTTTGCAGACGCTGACCATGCAGGTTGCCAAGATTCAAGGAAAAGTACTCGGGTAGTGCACAATTTCTAGGAGAAAAGCTTGTAATCTGGTTGTCCAAGAAACAAAAGTGTACTGCGATATCTTTAACTGAAGTTGAATATATCTCCCTGTCCGGTTATTGTGAACAGATTCTATAGATGCGGTCTCAGTTAACTGACTACGGATTTGATTTTAACAAGATTCCTTTGTATTTGGACTCCTAGAGCGCCATTGCCTTATCTTGCAACATTGTGCAACACTCCAGGACGAAACACATCGTTGTTCGCTACCACTTTATCAAAGAGCAAGTTGAAAACGGGGTTGAGCTGTACTTTATTAAGACCGGTTATCAGTTGGCGGATATCTTCACTAAATCACTCGTAAGAGAACGCTTTGAATTCCTGATCAAATGCTTCAGTATGCAAAGCATCACACCAGAAGAGCTGAAACGTCTTGCAGAGTCAGACGAAGAGTAACACGGTTTACTACTTCATGTATCCTATGTATGATAAGTAGATTAGTTTCTAAAATCAAAAACAACAAAAAGATTTTTCATTTTTTCAAAAATTTCAAAAACCAAATACAAAAATATAAAATTTCAAAAACAAAATATAAAATTAGAAAAAAATTTAAAAAACCATAAAAATCTTCTCGACATGTCTTTTAGAATCGATAATATCTACGACCTTAGAAATGTCATTCAATAATGACACGGTGTGGTAAAACGAGTCTGGCTTAGGTGAAAGCATGTGCATCGTTTGAATCGATTGACCCGTTTTGACCAAAATATTATCTAATTCTTTTATCTTTTGCTCAAGTTGAATTTGTTTATCACGAAGCTCATCTTCGCGTATATTGAAATCAGACTTCAACTTTTCCTTTTCTTCTTGAAGAAAGGAAACAATTGACTTTTCTTTTGAAAGCTGGTTATTTATATTTGCAATTTCCTCATTCAAAGTCGTTATTTGTTTAGCAGAACTTAAGTGAAGTGGATTTATCTTTTTTGTAAGACATTGCTCTTGATAAACAGACTTTTGATAACACCTTTCAAGTTTGTCATATTTTTCTTAAGTAATTTCAAAACACTTTTCTTGATTTTTATATCTAGCAAGCTCAGTGGTCAATTCAGCATTAGTTTCTTTCATTTTGCAATTAATCGAGTTGACTTTCTCAACTTCAATTGCTAAATTATTATATAATGAATCATATAAAGCATGTGTTTCCTCTATAGAAGCAAGATTTTATTCTATTGTTCCCCCACCTTGTTCTACATTAGACATCGCAGAGATAACATAACTGTCATTCTGTTAAACTTGATGTGGTTCAGAAATGGGATCGAGTAGTTCAGAATACTGCTCCTCTTGAGTAAACATATTGAATATATCATTATCATAACAATTTTCATAATGGTGTACCTCAACTGATCCATCTGAGTCATAGATGAGAGTTTTGTCAATCTGAGTACCCGATGTTAATGCTTGCTGCAAATTTGCCATTAAAATGCAGTTTGCATTGAATTCCTCAATCTTATCAATATATCTTGTAGCAGCCATCAAATCGAACTCGTCAGATTGGAGTTGGATCCTTGCTTATTCCTTTTGAGCAATCAACAACTAAGTCTGAAGATAAGCAGCATCCCTTTTCTTTGGTCTAACTGTGCAGTTCCTAGCAAGATGGCCAATTCCTCTGCAGTTGTAACACCTGACTTGATTTGCATTCTTCCCATTACCATTACCTTCAGCCCGTGCTGCTACAACATTACCATTCCCATTCTAATTCGCATTCTGATTAGCAATCCTTGGAACAACAATAAGCCCATTCTGATTTCCAACATTCTGAACACCCGGATTCTGAGCTGCATTCTGAACAACCTGGTTCCTGACATTTTGTACTTCATTATACCCATTTTGATTTCCAACATTCTGCCTAGCATACTGTGTAAACTAATTCCCACCATTATCTCCAACCATCTGCATCTGTCTGTCTTGACCCATATTCATACCCGGTTGTGCAATCTGCCTATTGCGTGGGTTAGATGAACTTCTTTGGTTGTTGTTGGTTGGTGTAGAATAGTTAAGTTTGAATGCTTTAGCCATTAGAACAAGTGCCATGTTCATTGCAGTTGTGGGATCAGAAATGTATTCAGGATTTAACATTGGTTATTGCATGTAGTTCTGGTTGAATGATGATTGCTGGATGAAGTTGTTGTTGGGTAGTGGTTGTTGCATGTATGTAATCTATGATGGGTGATTTGGGTGAAACACTGGATAAATATAAGAATTATTGGAATTTTCCATTAATGCCAACGGATCATGTGTTCCTACAAGTTGTTTTGCTCTTAGTTCATTCACCTCCACCTGATTGAATTTCAAGAAATCATACAACTGAGTGTAATCTGCTTCATGCAAGTCCTTTGTTTGGTGAATAATGGTAACGTGTCGTCTCCATTATGGTTGAAGGTTGTTAAGGAACTTGAGGTTGCTGACAATCTTTTCTTGAAAATGTTTGTTTCTTTTGAAGTCATTCATTAACTTTAAGAAATGATGATAATACGACTAAATTGATTCCTCATCAGTAGAAGTAAACATTTCCTAATCATTAAAAACTTGGCCTTTTTCTCTTGAGCCCCAATCTCAGAACCTTTCATCATTTGCTTAACACGTAACCAGATTCCCTAAGCAGTTTCACAATTATCAACAACAACATAGATGTGTTCAGGAAGACCCATGAGAATAGTCTAAATGGCTTGATCATCCGCTTCTATTTGCTTTAATTATTTTTCAGTAAGTTCCTCATCAGTCTGCTCATGAAAAGTTTTAGCAACATTAACTTCACGGTCTAGATCACCTAGTTCAGGAATCATTCGTCTGACATATGGACCATGCATAATGGAATTGTATATTAACTTTCCATGTGGTTTACTCTTTGCATAACGAAGAAGACAAGAAGACCATGTGACATAGTTGTCTTTGTTAAGCATAGGTGGATGGTTTTCGGAACCAGCAGCATAAATGTCTTGTTGAGTCGACATTGCAAAAGTGATGTGAAATGATATACTAGAATCGTTTTAGTAATTAGTGATTATGAGTTTCTCTTAATGTAAATTAAAAGTCCTTGAAAGTATAAAAAAATCTTGTCAAAATCGGTTCTATGCCAAAATCGGTTTAATGCCAAAATCGGTTAAGTTGCTATTTCGGTTGATGGAAAAATCGGCTAATGGTCTAAATCGGTGAAGTGGCAATTTCGGTGATTGGTAAAATCGGCTAATGGTCTAAATCGGTGAAGTGGCAATTTCGGTGATTGGTAAAATCGGCTAATGGTCTAAATCGGTGAAGTGGCAATTTCAGTGAATGGCAAAATCGGCTAATGGTCTAAATCGGTGAAGTGGCAATTTCGGTGCATGGCAAAATCAGTGCACTCATATGCCTAAATCGGCTCATTCAAATTTTTCTGGAAAACCAACTTTTAAAACACCTAAAAGATATACTTTTTAACGTTTTTAGATGATTTCTTTTGCAAAACTAAGTATAACAAAGATACTCTTAACATAAAAACACAAACTTTATGGTTTTTAACACCAAAAAATTTCCACTTTTTAGTTTCGTATAGAACCAAGTAAAACGCACGCTTTTTTACGATTTTGATCAAACAAAACTCACACAAATATTTAAACACTTCTAAGCTCTTGATACCACATGTTAACCTATATCAAATACATCATCACGCAAAAAATAAAAGAAATTCTAGAAAGAGAAATGGGTTTTAGAGAGAGAAAGAGGAAGAAAGAAAAATGGAAGATTACATAAAGAAGAATGAGTAACCAACACCCTCCTAACATGCTAGGAGGGTAGTATATATAGTGTAAGAGACATGGATCCTTGTTTGGATCGTTTGGACAACATTGGGCCTAACTAATGGGCTTTAGCCCGACACCTAGGCCCAATTAGCTTAGAATAATTCCCGTAAACTACGTTTTCCTATACAAGGCTCGGGAATATAACCATCACTTTACTAAAAAGGAGGCTAACACCAATTCCTCGAAAGTCCCAAAGGTAGGGCATCGAAGTTGCAATGATTAAACCCCAACTATCCTAAAGACCTATCTATAACCTAAATAGATTATAAACCCCCTCTAAAAGAGTTCCTGCGCTTTTTAAGTATTTAATGTGATAAAGGCGGTAATTTGGTAAATTCCTACAATAGGGATAGATTCCAACCTACCCTAGTACCCTGCTGATCCTATGTTCAACATGTCAGCCTAATAAGAAGACAAGCAAGATCTAAACCACCCTCAATACTACCAAAACTCAGGGATCAATGACAAACAGTTAGGATATTGTTAATACAAATAATGTACAAAAACGTTATTTATATTTTAGGGGGCGTTAAGCGTTATGGGTGGTGTTGTTACTTATTGGGTTTTAGGGGTAAGGTGCGTTATGGTTAAGGGGGGGTGTTTGGTCAGTTGATGTTTTTTGGAGTTGTGGAGGAAATGATTCTGTTTAAGGGTTGGATATACAAATCTTTTTTTAAATGGTGTTTTGTGCTTGTTATTTTATGTGTTCGGTAAATTAGTTTATTCCACAAAATGTTTTTATAAAAATATTTAAAACAATATTATTGTATTAATTAATAGATATATAATGTTTTTATTAAAGACATAAAATTTGCGAATTTCTAATTTTCCCCTACATAATGGAAGGTTACATTAACAGATACATCCTTCACCACAAACAAAGTGACAAACAAGGAGAGAGGAGTCTAGTGGCGGCCCCCTTATATATTAAGGGGCGCTCGCAGGCCGGGACCGCAAAACCAGCAACGGCTACTTTTGTGTCCCCTATAAAATACTGGGCCAACCACATTTCTAATTCTGACTTCCTCTTGCCAAAAAATTCTCTTAGATACTAGTTTTCTCTCTTCTCCTTTCTTTCTAATACAACCATATCTTGATCACGAACTTACCTTTAATTTTGTTTTAATTGGTTAATTATTTTATTCCTTCTCTTCTTCAACTTATAATAAGTGCAAAGAGAAGAACAATCATATTCTTCTACATACGAAGTGTTATCAAGTGAGCTTTATCTCTTCATCTTTCAAGATCATAAAACATTATTAGATTTATTTTTGTGTTGGTCTGTTCATTAATTAGATCAAGTGTTGATCACAAGTGGTTAGATTGTATTTGGGTTGTGATTTGGATGGTTGCAAATCCAAGAGTGTAGATCTTGTGATTAGTTTTTTAAAGACTTAGTGAAGTCTAGATTGGTTTAGCTAAGTTTTGGACTACGGCATCTAGCGTAGTGTCGGGGGAAGAATGTAAAGCGACGTGTGGGTGCTTGGTAAACGGTTTGTCTCCGCCTAAAAGGGAGCTTGTTGAAATAGTGAAAATGCGAGTGGAGTCGTGCTAGAGGAGTGGAGTTGGAACGTAAGGATAAATGAAGTGGTGCTTCGTTCTGCCGAAACCACTTTATAATATCTGTGTTTGGTTTGATCGTTTCTTTCTTTATCTCTTTACTTATTAGTTGCATTCTTAGATAGTTTAGTTGTGATTCATATTGTTGGTTGATTGACATACATCTCGAATCAAACTATATCATAAGCAAACTTTTAAAACCCTAATTAACCGGTAAAACTATTCAACCCCTCCCCTTCTAGTTTCTACAATTGGTATCAGGAGCAAGGTCACTCAAGATTTTTAAAATATATTGTATTTTAAAGCTTGGATCGATCTATGGATTCCGACAAATATCTAGAAGGGCAATCTATGCAAAGACCACCACTTTTTGAAAGCGATAGTTTTATTTATTGGAAAAATAGATTCGAGACATATGTTAAATCAAAAGATCTAGATCTTTGGCATGTTATTACCAATGGTGATTTTCAACCTATTATTCAAAATCCGGAAACCAAACTTGATGAGGTTATCCCTTTTGAAAAACAAACGGATGATCTTAAGAAAAGGCTTGCAAAAAATAATGAAGCCAAAATGGTTATTTACAACGCTTTGCCTAGAAAAGAATATGAACGAATTTTCATGTGTAATACGGCAAAAGAAATTTGGAAAACCTTGTTAATCACCCATCAAGGTAATAGTCAAGTCAAAGATAATAAGATCGACCTTTTGGTCCAACAATATGAACAATTCGTCATTTCCGAAGACGAATCTATAGATAATGCTTTTGCTAGATTTAATACTATTATTACTAGTCTTAAAGCTCTTGATGAAGGTTATTCTAGTAAGAACTACGTAAGGAAGTTTCTTAGGGCTCTACATCCTAAATGGAGAGCAAAGGTCACGGCAATTGAAGAATCAAAAGACTTGACATCACTATCTCTTGATGAGCTCATTGGAAACCTCAAAGTCCATGAGATGATCATCAAGAAAGATTCTGAAATAGTCAAAGCAAAAGTTGAAAGAAAATCTCTTGCATTAAAGGCTAAGAAAGAATCTAGTGATGAAGAGTGTTCGACTTCCGGTAGTGAAGACGAAGAGTATGCCATGGCGGTAAGAGACTTCAAGAAATTCTTTAAGAGAAGAGGTAGATTCGTGAGACAACCTCGGAACGACAAAAAGACGTTCCAAAGAAGCCGTGATGACAAGACCGGTAAAAATGATAGAAAATGTTTTAGATGCGGCGACCCGAATCATCTTATTGGAGAATGTCCAAAACCACCGAAAGACAAGAACCAAAGAGCCTTTGTCGGAGGTTCTTGGAGCGATAGCGGTGATGAAGATGATGAGAAGGTCAAAGACGAAACATGTCTTGTAGCTCATGCATCAAGTGAGGTATGTTCCGAATCCTCTTACTTTAGTGATGAAAACTCATCAATTGATGATATAACTTTAGACAATGAATATGATAAATTATGTAAAATGAGTCTAAAGATAATCACTAAAAACAAAAGACTAAAAGCCACTAGAAATAACTTAGAAAATGAGCTTAGAGAACTAAAAGATAAATTATCCATATTCGAGAAAAACAAGGGAGTTGATCTCGAATGTGCAGTGTGTCATGTACTCAAAATTGAGAATGAAAAACTCAAAGATGAATCCACTAGATTAAATAAATTTGAAAAGAGTACACATTGCTTGAATGAAATGCTAAGAAATCAAAAACCCTCCGGTGATAAATTAGGTTTAGGGTTTAATTCATTTGAAGCATCATCTAGTGGAACAAAGGAAATAAAATTTGTAAAAACTTAGAAAAAGGCGTCCTCTGATGGAGGTCCCTTAAATAGGGACGGCCCCATAAACATGGGCGGCCCCCAAAGTAAATAAGGGACCGCCACCAGAGACACCAATATCTGAGAAAAGTGTTTCTTTTCAAAAATCTATTTTGGGTCCTAGACCAAAACACATAATTGTAAACAAAGTTAAAGTTCCGGTAGCTAATGACAATGAAGTCAAACAATTTTATAAACCATTGTCAAAACCCGGAGTTGGATTTTCAAAACAAAACTTTAGATCAAAAACTCCACCTCCTAGAAGAGTCAATAATAATTATTCTCGTCCTAAAACACCGCAACCAAGAAGACATGTTGGTCATCAAAACCAACCTCATGGCTTTCCTGTAACTTGGAACAACTTTCCATGACAAAGTTACATGCCATGGGAAATGTGTCTTCCATTCTCACATCCTAACCAATTGCATCAAATGCAAGGGATGTTTGGCACTAACAACTTTGGACCCATGAGATATTGGGGACCAAATGTTTGAGTTATTGTCTTATATAAATAGATATGCCTTGGAGTCGACTTGGAACCCAATGAATGGATCAAGGATAGCGGATGCTCCAAACATATGACGGGTAACCGAAAGCTCTTCTCCACTTACAAGGCATACAATGGAGGTAATGTTGTTTTTGGTAGTAATCTTCGCGGTAACATCATTGGCAAAGGTACGATTTCTAATGACTCTCTCAAAATAGATAATGTAGAACATGTTGATAACTTAGGATTTAACTTGCTTAGTATAGGACAAATATGTGACAATAAGTGTAAAGTAACTTTCTCTGAACATGATAGTGAAATCACTAGGAATGGTAAAGTCATAGGTAGAGGTATTAGGAAGAAAGGCTTATACGTAATGAAGTTAGGAAATAAGCCTAAGGATCAAATTTGTCTAGCAACGATTGATGAAAATTCCACTTTGTGGCATAGGAGATTAGGTCACGCGAATATGCGTCTCATTCAATCGTTAGCCTCTAAAGAATTAGTTAGAAACTTACCTAGGATTAAGTTTGATCAACATTTTTGTGATGCTTGCAAAATTGGAAAACAAGCTCACGCTAGTCACAAAGCTAAGAATTTAGTCTCAACGACTAGATGCTTAGAACTTCTCCACATGGATCTTTTTGGTCCATCCGCCGTACGGAGTTACGGAGGAAACCGTTACACCTTAGTCATAGTAGATGACTACTCTAGGTATACTTGGACTAGATTCCTTAAGGATAAAACCGAAGCCTTCGATCAATTCGAAATTTTTAGTAAGAAAATCCAAAATCAACTAGGATGTACAATAGTGTCAATAAGAACCGATCACGGTAGAGAATTTGATAATGAAGTGCAATTTGGAGAATTTTGTGATGCCAACGGTATTACTCATAACTTCTCGGCTCCACGCACTCCTCAATCAAATGGCGTGGTTGAAAGGAAAAATAGGACACTTCAAGAAATGAGTAGAACTATGTTGAACGAACAATCATTACCCCAAAAGTTTTGGTGTAATGCCGTAGATACTTCAACATATATACTTAACCGAATTCTAATTAGAGCCATCCTAGGAAAAACACCTTATGAAATCTTGAGAGGTAGGAAACCTACTCTTGATTATTTTAGAGTGTTTGGAAGCAAGTGCTTCATCCTAAACACTAAAGATTACCTTACCAAGTTCGACCCAAAGTCTTACGAAGGTGTCTTTCTAGGTTACTCCCAAAATAGTAAAGCCTATATCATTCTTAATAAACACACTAGGAAAATCGAAGAATCACTCAACGTGACATTCGATGAAACTCCTCCACCTTCTAAGACATCACCCTTGGTGGATGATGACCTAGATGAAGAAGAAGCTATTAGGGAAATCGAAAAGAAAAATCTAGAAAACAATGTTGAGGATGAAACTCTAGAGATTGATGAAGTAGTCAATATTAAGGAATCTAGGAACCATCCCTTAGAAAATGTCATAGGAAACCTTAACCAAAGAACCCTTAGATCACAAGCCCAAAACCAAAGCAACTTTTATTGCTTCATTTCTACCATTGAACGAGGATCCCACAACACCCTTCTCACTTGAATCGGTTAAGCTTATCCTCCGATACATTAAGGATTATGGTATCCTAAGGGGATCGGTATAGAAACCGTAGTATATTCCGACTCTGATCATGAGGGAGATTATGTGGACTGAAAAAGAACTAGCGGTGTTTGTGCGTTCGTAAGATGTCGTTTAACCAGCATTAGTTCTGTCTCTAGAAACAACCGCTCTTGCTATATCAAACACCGAAGGACGAATACATAAGCGCCAAAAAGGACATGTCAACAAGCACATGATGAAAAAATCTCTTCTCGACTTTACAATTCGAATCACGAAGTCCCTCGATCATAGTCGACAACCAAAAGGCGAGATTGACCTTAGCAAAAACCCAATGCAACACTCGCGGACTAAACACATCGAAATTCGTCACCATATCCTTCGAGACAATGTCCAAAAAGGACATATCTCAATCAAAAAAGTCTCATCCGAAGATAATATCACTGACATTCTCACTAAACCTCTTAAACAGGAATCGTTTTAATTATACTTCGTCTTGGATTAAGTGAATGATGGAACTACATTCCATAAATCGTTCTCTCTTTTCTTTTGTCTCAATTCTAGTCATTGTTTCCATTTCGTGCTGTGACGACTTAATTACTCCATCTGAAGTATTTTAAGCATTTTTAATTCACGAAATACAAATTAAAACGTCACTCCTTCTAAAAATCTTGGTCCAAAACCCTCCACTAGAGGTGGCCCCCATAAATAGGGCGGCCTCCTGATTAAATCAGGCGGCCCACAGATCCGACTGGGACCACCACCATCCCGAGAAAATATGTATGCAGTCCTTATTTGTTAAAAAAACAAAACCAAACACCCTTTCTCTTCCACTGTAGCGACGAAACCCAACCAAAATTCCACCAAAGCTTCAAAACAGTCCATAATAACTAAAATTAATATCAAATCACCTTAATAATCAATCTTAACAATCTCAAAGATTGTTTAATGAAAGGTCATTTCCATCAATTTTCTTCTTAATTTGTGTCTAGGGTTCATATTAAACACAAAACCAAAAATTGAGGATTTTTATTTTTCTTTTATTTATGTGAAATTAGGACTATAATAACACAATGTATAACTAATATGCTTCCCGTACACTTAGGATTTGCATAATTGAGTGTGCTTGATAAAAAATTTGACATAAACAAAACCCAATTTCTTTGCAAATTCTTCACGTTAGTAGACTATAAAAATAATATCATGCATTTGTTAATCCCCTTTAAAAAAGAATTTGCATCATGCGTAATGATCTCATGAACATCATTCAAATTATTTAATCAATGAATATTTTCAACATATTTGGATGAGCCAAAGTGAATAAAGGAGTGTTTGGGTTAACTCTTAGTTTTTTATTTAGAGTCGAGTTAACCGCAACTCCACATTTGTTGCATATAAGCACACACTAGGCACAAATTCATCTTAGTGATTTGAGCTCACAATAATAAAATCTTGTATTATTTTTTAGGTGACAATATCTTGTATAACCAAAATTGACCACCAAAATACCCGTAATTGTATTCCAATTATTTCAAATGAATACACTCCACCACTAAAAATATTCTTCCTCGCTTTGTTGAGAAACGATTATTCATGAAGGTCGGGTTGTGAACAAAGAATTCGATCTATCAATTACTTAATACTAACAATGTTTGGTCAAGTAAATTCGAGTGTCATCAAAACTAAATGAACACATTGTTCTTATTTTCATTCTTGAGTTCTAATAGTCAATCAACTTAGACTTGACGATAATTCCAAGGTCTTTAGTCGCTCACTCTGTCATTCAAAATAAGTCATTTTCTCTACTCTGAAGAGTTTGGTCAAATTCTAGTGTTCCACTGAAGGAACAGAGCGGAGGTCGTGTTAACTTTACTCTACACGAAGTTTTACAACTCCATAGGCAGAACACCTAATCGTTGTAGTAGTAGTAGTATAGGCAAGACTCAGGGGGTTGTTATCGTTCACTCGGGGAATAGGTTGGGAAGGCTTGATCACGGTCTAACAGAATTCTAAAGGTTGAGAGAAGATTCTTTTTGTGTTTTTATGTTTATAGGAAAGCAGATAAAATCATATATTTAAGAGGGGGTTTGGTTTTAGCTATTAAACTAAAGATAATCTACGCTACTTTGGTGATAACAATATTAATAAAAGATTGTGTTCATTTACTTTCGTATTACTCCCTAGAGTGCTTCTCCTAGTGTTGTTGCTTTGTCACACTTGTGTATCTATGTAATTATTTTCCTAAGTCATGAACAATAACACCGAACCCGCCATCCTATTTAATATTCCATTACGGCAACGCACGATAAGGAAATAAGAAGACTAAGTACAAGGCCCCTAAGAAGTTATTAAATGCATGTGAAATATATTAAGAGTGGATCAACCATATAACGGGCAAGGAAGTATAAAGACTGTTACCCGATGGTAACCTTTGCTACACAACAAAAATCATTTTTCCTAGACATATCAACAGCGATACAATAAAAGCTAGATTTTTTAAGACCCTAACAAGCCCATCCATCACAAGAAGCCAACCACCACTAAGATCTACATCTATGTTTCATCTAATCATAAATAAAACACAATAAAGGTTTAGCCAAGCATGTTAATAGGATAAAGCAAAGAACAGATAAGAAACACACAACAAGAACATATTAAATAATTAAATAAGTCCTTACATTGTTTAAAACATGAGTTAGAGGAAGTACAATAGGGTTTTTAGGCCCTAAAATCGTCCCTAACAACTGCTAAATGAACTAGGGTTCGTACCCTCTTTTTATTCTAAAGTTACACCCGTTAAATTCGGGTTTGTATATATATGAAAATCGCGGGACGGTGTCGAGTTTCTTAATCGTGACGCCATCATGAAAGAGAATAATTCATAGATAATGGGTTGGGTCTTGTGCTTCTGACGATGTCAAGAGATATTGTGACGCCTCCTTGTCTTCCTTTGATGGCGTCACGTTGAATCTGTGACGCCGTCTCCACTTGCTGAGGACATTATCCTGATGAGATGTTGGTGTAGGTCCGAAATCCTCAGTCTCGTCCTGGAACACCAAGTCACGTGTAATTCTTCCAAATGCCTTCCAAATGTGAAATACCTAAAAAAACATTTAAGTACCTAATTTGGGCATAAATGCAACAATTTAGGGGTTAAACGACCCCGAAAAAGTGTATAAAATGAACACCTAAAATGTCCTTCATCAAATACCCCTACAGCTTGGGATTTGCTTTGTCCTCAAGGAAATGGGCTTTCTACCTAGAAATAACAATATAGGGTCATTTTACTTACTCTTTAAAAAGTATTTTATTACATCAACCTTCTAGACTCGTAATTAAAAGCACGAAAATAATAACTACACCTTCACATAAGTGTTTAGGTAATTCCTCGCTTTCACTAGATTTCACTCGAATTGTATTAATAAATTATTAAACAAATGGGGGAAATGAAAAATAAACAACTCATTACACCTGACATAGAGCATATAAATTACCAGAGACCTTGGTAAAGAATCAAACCTCCACCGCTAGGTGCAAGTATTATTCATTACTATCTAAGATGTCTTTTAAAGAGTTGTGGGTGTAGGTTAAGAAACATATAATGGAAACGAAATGGATGGATAAAATTAGGGTGCCTTTTAGGTGAAATTAGAGTGGAAGGGTTTAGCTAATATTTACACGATACACTTGGTTTAGGGTTGCTAAAGCCAAGACGCGGAACGAAAGACTACAAACACTAACAAACTCTACATCAAACTCTTTCTTTTTCTTTTCTCTTTTTTTAACAACATAATACATCACTTGGGGTTTATAGATACACCCCTACACTTGAACTTTTATATGCTCCGATAATTCCAATTCTAACTAACGACCCGATTTTGAGGTGGATCAAAATAACAAACATGAGACAATAACTAACATATTTGGTATTGATCTTAACTTTCTCCCATCTTCCGCGAAATAAATACTAACCATGAATCTCAAATCGTCCCCTAAAATAAGAATTTACAAGAGGATAAGGACTAAGCAACCAAGTACTCCAAATAATTAACTTGTTTAAACACAAAAATCTACTAACAATGATACATACAAGTAGGCTAAGGCTTTTTGTGTAACGGTTAGGTTTAAGGGTGACACTCCTTCATTAATAATCTGGAATCCACCAGAAAATTACGAGAACCGTGAAAAAAGATAGCTCGAAGGGTTGTACTAGGGGTATCTTGCACTAAAATAAGTGGTAATGGCAAGGGTGTGGATGTGTATGATCGGTGTGACCATCAAAAAAAATTACAGGTTTTAAAACATGGGTTTATCCTAATAGCCTATTATCAAGAAAATCCCTAATACTTACGATGCGTCTCGTATGGCATCACAATAACAAGTTCTAGAATTTAATATGCTACCGATACAGTATTCATATATTTAAAACCGATCTCAATGCTCAAAAAGGGCGACGAAAACCACATGTACAACATCGTAAACAGGAAATAGACACATGTGACTGCACAATCCTATAACTCAAGAAAACTAAAAGGTATAACCTAATCTAGGAATCATAAAGATACCTACAAATTCATATAGATCTCAAAGCGAACCTTACATTATTTTAGGTGGAATTCTGAGGTTATTGTGCTAGCAAACAACAAATTCCCTATCCATGAGACGCTAATAATACTCGTTATCGTTGTAATGTTCATAAAAAATTAAATTTGGGTAAAAATCACCTTTTTATGCTATGTTTCGATATATTACCCATCATTTTAAGGACAAAGTAAATGGCAAATGAAAGAATAGTTTAAGGGCTTATTTTCCCCCCCTACAACATAATTTGAACATTGTCTACTAATGTTCTATAGAAGTACCCGTAAAAAAAATGGAATACAGGGAAAAGAAAACAAGGAAATGAAACGAATACTACCACTGGTTTGCTGCCTCAATAATGAAGAAGAAACATGCGATAACTGGTTAAATTGTCCTCCAAGAATCATCCAATGAAACTTCCTAAGAATTTCCAAGCTTCTTCTCATCAAATATAACCTGTAATCAAAGACAAAGACAACTACACCAAGCATAAAATGTGCGATAGACAAATATACAATATGAATTTAGGGTTTAACTCGATAAAGCAGTAAAGATAAGGATGAGGAGAATTGTTTAAACCTCATTAGGTTTGTAGTTAATAGCAGAAGAAATACATATTTTTAAATGTTATGCAAGTTTTATTTTTAAAAATAATTAAAAACTTTAAGTTTCTATACCAAGGAGCGCTTGACACGGTCGGAGGGTTTTTATGACCCCGTCGACAGTGGTTCCGTGGAGACAAAAAGCGTCGCGTGTAAATCGTGACTCGACTCCACGTTCTGTGAAAACAAAATTTTTGTTTTTGATGAAAAAATTCTGAACTTGATTCCATAAGTTAATTTCTGTACAAATAGCTGCATAAACCTGAGATTTAACAATTCAATCATATGACTCGAAACTGACGTGAATTAATCTAAACAATTATTTAACATGCTTTAAACTTGGCTCAAAAGCCAGATAAATTTCCCCTACACTTATTATTTGCAAAATATCTTTGATTGAAATTAAGACGAGGTTAAAGACAAACAAAGCATGATTACAAGATAGTTCAAACACAATAAAATAAACTATAGAGAATTAAAACACACATTGACACTCCTAAATGCGGGAAAAGTAAATTTGGTTGCCTCCCAAGAAAGCGCTTTATCTTTATAACGTGTCTTGTAGCTAGACTCGATAGTCACACGTCCTTACGGGACTTCTCCTTTGCGCTCTTGGCCTTTCTTCAATTTCATTAGGTGTCGAATTTCTTTGCTTATACTTTCGTCTTCCCTGTACTCGGGTCCTAAGGGCAGACTATCCGAGTAATAGGTTTTCCCCATGGGTCGTCATTACTCCCAAGGCACAAAAGGTGGTTTTAGAAACACTTTTATGTCCTTAAAGTCCAATATGGTAGATGCTTCCCTCTAGGAGGCATCTTGATGTGATTTTCTCGTTATCTTTTTCGAAAGTAACCAATCCCTCTTCCTGATCATAAACAAGACCAGTATTCCTTGCAAATGGTTTTCGAAAAACTACTTCTCCTAGGTGGTGGTCTATAATGCTAGTGGTGTCCTCCAAAATCATGAAATTAAATTCATATGTGAAATTTCCTATGAAAATTTTTAAACCCTTGACTCACCCTACAAAGTTGTTGTTCTTACTATGGTTGGATGGTTATGTCTTGAACTCCTAAACCCTTTACTCATGATCTTATTAGACAAATAACATTAATTGGTGATCTACATCAATGTAGGCTTGTCTTGAGGGAAGTGACCTATTTTGCAAGAGATCTTAACTTTGTTTAAATTTCTGGCTCTTATCTTTGCCTTTACCTAAGATGGTTTGGGAAAAGTTTCAAAAAGCCACACGTGATAATTCTAATATCCTCCATGGTGGGGAAGGTATCAAGTATTCAATTCATTTCGACCGCTAATGAGTCTCCAACGATCCTAATATTCCCGGAGCCATGACTTAATTTCTTTCTTTTTCATAGGGCTAAGAAACTCCCTATTAGGGGTGGAACAAGATGGATTCGCATTCTTCATAGTGAAGAATGGAATAGTCAATGGAAATTATGAACAAACAACAAAAGAAGAGATAGACTAACCGAGAAAGCTAATATGCAGAAATTAAATCTCACTAGAAAAGATTCAAGCAAGTAGAACTAAGCTAAACTATGATCAGAACCTAACTATTCCCCAGGCGGCGACACAAAAAACTTGATGCGGTCGTCGTTAGACTTCTACACGAAGTTTTACAACTCCCTAGGCAGATCACCTAATCGTTGTAGTAGTATAGGCAAGACTCGGGGGGTTGTTATCGTTCACTCAGGGAATAGGTTGGGAAGGCTTGATCATGGTCTAACAGAATTCTAAGGGTTGAGAGAACATTATTTTTGTATTTTTATGTTTTATGGAAAGCAAATAAATCATATATTTGAGAGGGGGTTTGGTTTTAGCTATTAAACTAAATAATAAACTACGCTAATGGTGATAATAATATAATAAAAGATTATGTTTATTTAATCATGTATTACTCCCTAGATTGCCTTATTCCTAGGTGTTGTTTGCCTTTGTCACACTTGTGATGATCTATGCATAATTTCCTAAGTCATGAACGAATTAACACAACCCGTCAGTCGATTTAATATTACCGTTAAGCAACACACAAGTAAGGTAGTATGAAGACTATTAACAAAGGCCCCCTAAGAGTATATTAAATGCTTTTGAAATATATTGATAGTAGGATCAACCCTATAAGGGCAAAGGTAAGTATGAAGACTGTTACCTGATGTATCCTTTCTACACAATCAATGAATTCCTAGACAATATCAACAGTGCTACAGACAACACTAGATTTCTAAGACCTAACATGCACATCCATCACAAAAAGCAACACCACTAAGATCTACATTCTAGTTTTCATACAATCAAAAATAAACACAATAAAAGGTTTAGCCAAGCATGTTAAAGATAAAGCAAGTACAGATAATGAATCACACATACAAACATATGAATGATTAAATAGTCATATATGATTAAAACATGAGTTGGAGGAAGTACAATAGGGTTTTTAGGCCTTAAAATCGTCCTTAACAGCTGCTAAATGAAACTAGGGTTCGTAACCCTCTTTTATATTCTAAAGTTTACAACACCCTTTAAATCAGGTTTTGTATAATAATGAAAATCGCATGACGGCGTCGCGTTTTAATCGTGACGCCCTCATGAAGAGAATATTCTAGATAATGGGATGCGAGGTCGAGTATGCTCTGAAGCCATCATGAGATCTTGTGACGACCGCCGTCCTTGGTCCTTCGATGGGCGGCGTCACATTGAATCTGTGACGCCGTCTCCACTTCTGAGGACATAATCTCGAGAGAGTTGGGCGTAGATCCGTATCTCGTCTGTTCCTTCTCTAAATGAGCCCAAGTACGTGTAATTCTTCCAAAATGGCTTCTCAAATTGAAATACATGATAAGGAACGATTAAGTACCATTTTGGGCATAAATCCATGAATTTAGGGGTTAAACGACCCCGAGAAAAGTGTATAAAAATACACTCATCAAGACATTGTACCTTATTCTCAGATAGGTGGTCACGTTGACCACTTAGAAATTAGTTTTCTCAAATCAAATAGGTCTTTATAATATAACCACTCTCCCCCTCCAAAAATCATTATACCCCCTTATCCCAAATTAGTCGAGAAGTCCATATAACTCGTATTCGTAATAATAAAATCATTAATGTTGAAGAAAACCAAATTTAAAATCGTGAAATTCAAAATCACATGAAAACTTTGGTAGAAATCATCCGTGAAAATGTTTTTTTGTCTTGGAGGCAATCAGGATCAGTATCGGCTTGCCTTTGTCACATGCTCTATTGCATTGCGACTTTGCAGGAAAGTACAATTATACATTATCACTTAAGTTAATACCTTTGTATCAAAATCCCTATCAAAATGCTTGTAATTATTGTATAAATGCCTGGAAAATGATGCGTAATTCACTTTTTCATATTTTGTTTACAGGAAGAATATGAGTATTAGAGTAAGAGACGTGGGATTTGGACATGGAAAACAAGCATAAGAAGAATCTCAAGGCTAGTTACGGCGTAACCACCCCGTAAGAGTTAAGCCGTAACCTAAATTAATGAAGAAATAAGACATCATCACAGTTACGGCGTAACCAAGACGTACCAATACGCCGTAACCTACCACGTTGAAGATGGATAATTCATCCTAGTCAAAGTTACAGTGTAACAAGGACGTTACAGTTACGCCGTAACGTATTTTAAGCCTGGAATATAGAAGCCCATATCAACATGGTTACGCCGTAACCAACTTCATCATTAAAGGCGAAACAAAATCAAAACTTATAAATAGAGCCCTCATTCTGCACATTCGACATCAACCCTTCCACCACAGAACCAAAGGGCGATACAAGCTTCCAGAAGTCAAATAATTCCACCAGAAGTCCAAGGGAGAAGTCACTTTACTTATTTTTAGCATTAATCATTTATAAACACATTATGTAAGAATTATGGTGTTTCAATCCAAGACCTCTTTCATTATTTCTTACTTTGTTGTTGCTATAAGTAGCTAAGCACTTCAATACTAGCTTGGTTATGAATTTACTGTTGTTATGATTGTTCCTCATTTATTTACGTATTTTAATTAGATATCCTAATTGACCTGTCATTGATCCCTAATTTTGGTAGTATTGATGGTGGTTTAGATCAGTTCAGCTTCTTATTAGGCGTGATCTATTGAACTTAGATCAGGAAGGATAACAAGATAAGTTGGCAATCTATACCAAGTATAGATATTTATCAAATTTACCGCTTAATACATTAATACTTAAAAAGCTCAGGAACTCTTTTAGAGGGGGTTTATAATCTATCTTAAGTTATAGACAGGTCTTTAGGATAGCTGGGGTTTAATCACTACAACTTTGATGCCCTACCTTTGGGACTTTCGGGGAATTAGGATCGCAAGAAGTATAAAACGACAGACGCTCAAATGTCAATTCAGGTCTGTTAATATATTAAGAAACTACCAATAAAACGAAATCTGACCTGCAGCTAGGAAACAAGACATAACCATTAGTAATGAAATAACTAGGTTTAATACGCCATTGCTCCCTACTGTTCTCAAATTATTTACTTTTCGCAGTTATTCTGTAAGATCTCCCATTCAATTAAAACCATTTTCAAAATCGGTGACACATTTTCAAATTAAAACTAATACAACTAAGCTCTTGGGACGACATAAGATTTACCAAGTCCTAGCCACTACAATATGACCGGTTCTCTTCCCCTTAGTGCGTGTAGAACATCCGGTAGAAGACGAGTTTATAAATTTAAAACTTGGCAAAATAATTTAATAATTAATACGCATCAGCTTTTGGCGCTGCTTTCCGGGGAGCTAAAATTAATTGTAATTTTTAATTTCTTTGCATTTATTTAATTCTCATTACTAATTTTTGTAAAAACGTTTCAGGAAACATGAAACAAGAAAATATATCAGAGAACATGACTATTTCGAAACATAGAGTAGAAGCAAGGAAGAAGAAACAATATGTTCATTTAAACAAACAAGAAGTAAGGTGCGATTTTCAGTTATCTATAGTAAGAGTGTGGCTAAGGAGTATCTGTAATACTCTGACAGCTAAGATTGATCTCTACTACGAATTACCTCTTTTACTTCCTTATTTCCAACCTATCCAACCACGTGCTAAGTCTGGATATGAGTCTCCTTATGTGGATATTGTAAGAGATACGGATAGCATAGCAGAGTATGAATCTAAAGAGGGTGAACGTGAACCAAATAAGCACACGGAGAAACCGTCAATGAATGGATCAAAACATAAATAAAAAAGTACAAAAGGATTCAACAAAAGATAAAGCAGGAATGTGCGGAAACTAGGGCACGAATCTAAAAGGCTTGTTTTAAAAAATGGGTAACTCAAATTGATCTGCTGACTAAGAAATGATATGAGGTGTCATTTAATACACTTTTCGAGGTCGTTTAACCCCCAAAACCCAAAAATCGGTGTTTCTGCCAAAATAGGTACTTAATCGTTTCCCTTTTCAAGTATTCTTCATTTAGGAAAGACAGTTTAGAATGAATTTACCACGTGACTTAGGCTCATTTGGAGATGAAACGGACGAGATTACAAACCAACACCAAGACTCTTGAAGATTTGTGCTCACAGAGCCTGGAGACGGTGTCACCAACTATACACAACGCCATCACAACTCATCCAGTGACGTCATCACATATTTCACGACGGCATCAGCCCGCAAGAACTCACAACGCAAATCTAGAAGATTTCATTTTACGAACGGCGTCCACGACTAAAATGCGACGCCGTTGCGTCGATTTTCTTATATATACAAACCCGAATTTAGACTTTTGAGTGTGTAACTTTAGAATAAAAAGAGGGTATGAACCCTAGTTCGTTTAGCAGCTGTAGGAGACGATTTTAGGGCCTAAAAACCTTATTGTAACTCTCCAATTCATGTTTTAATCAATACGGTTTTACTTATTCATTTGATATGTCAATGTGTTGTTTGATTCTTGTTTCTAGCTTTATTCCTTCAACATGCTCGGCTAAGCCATTATTGTGTTTATTTATGAATTTTATGAAGACCTAGAATGTAGATCTTAGTGGTTATTGCCTCTTGAGATAGATGTGCACGTTAGGTCTTAGAAACTAGCTTTGTCTGCATTGCTGTTGATATGTCTAGGGAAACGTGATTGTGTAGAAAGGAATACCATTTGGGTAATAGTCTTCAATACTTACCACCTTGCCCCCTATTATGGTTGATCCACTTTTAATGTATTTTACATGCACTTAGGAAACTCCTAGGGGCTGTGTAATAGTCTTCATACTACCTTGCATGTGCGTTGCTCTTAGCGTCATACTAAGTAGACGGCGGGTTCGTGTAATTCGTTCATGCTTTAGGAAATAATTACATAGATCATCACAAGTGTGACAAGGCCCCAAACATTAGGAAACACAATCTAGGGAGTAAATACATGACTAAATAGCACAATCATATTATCTTATTGTTATCCACCCTTAGTTTAGATTAATTATGAAGTTTTAAAAGCTAAAACCAAACCACTCTCTCTTATTTATATGATTTTACCTACTTTCATAAAATACAAAAATACAAAAAATAATATTCCCTCAACCCTTAGAATTCTGTTAAACTGTGATCAAGCCTTTCCAACCAATCCTATATAGTTAAAATCCACGAGTGAACGATAAACAACCCCGAGTCTTGCCCATACTACACTACAACGATTAGGTACACTGCCTAGGGAGATGTAAAACTTCTCGTGTAGAAGTCCTACGACAATAGCACATTAAGTTTTTGGCACCGCTGCCTGGGGAATAGTTAGGTTTTGATCATAGTTTAGCTTAGTTATACTTGCTTGAATCCTTTCAAGTAAGAATTTAATTTCCGCATATTAGCTTTCTTATAGCCTATCTTTTCTTTGTATGTTTGTTCGTAATTTCCATTGACTATTCCACTCTTTACTATGAAGAATGCGAATCCAATCTTCTTTCCTCAGGAACCCCTTTGACTCTACTTTCACTCTAAGTTCAACGGCCCTAATCAACAAACTAGTAACAATAGGCAGACAATCGATTCTCTCGGATCAAAACCATCAATGAAATGAACAACCAATCTTTCGACTCTGATATTTTCTTACCCCTGAGGATGAGAATCACGGAACTTAAATAGAGAACACAACAAAGAAACAATTTGAAGGAAGAATAGTTTAGAGATAGTTTCCTACAAAAAAAGAATCTAGCCTACCAAAAGGAATTGTTAGGAGAAACTCAACCCCCTTTTTCGACCCTAGAACCCAAAATTAGGAGGAGTGACCCTTGGAGTTTAAAGATTCCTTGTGCAATTGGCACCGTTTACACGGGTCATGCATACATAGATCTACAATCTCCTATTAACATCATGTCTCGTGCCTATTACAACAAAATAAAAGAAAAACCCTTTCAAGCACGTAGGAACCCATACCAACCATACAAGTTCTACAACTTTGTTGGAAGAGCCAAAAACATGCATATATTTGTTGGATGCTTCATTTATGTTGTGGACTTTGTGATTTTAGAAGATTTGGGAAGCATCATTGATAGTGGCTTAAGTGAAGTTGTCTTAGGAAAACCTTTTGTACAAACATCTAAACTCACTTACGATGAGTCCTTAGGACTAATTAGGTTTGCCCAAAAAGACGATGAGGTTTTGTTTAGGATGCCCCAAAGAACAAAAGAATTAGATTTTGTATCCCCCGTAGAGAAGGATAAGTTTAAAGTGTTCTTCATGGATAGCTTAAAGGTTAGAAAAATGGGATTTAAGCATATCATTGAAAAGAGAAAGGGGTATTACAAGGCTTGCATGAATCTCAGACATAGCTACAAAAGAGATAGGGAGATAATTGAAAAACTCAAAACCAACCACATAAGTATCATCAAGCTTGAAGAGTAGTATGACTTCGAGTCTAGCTACAAGACTAGTTAATAAAGAAAAGCGCTTCTTGGGAGGCAACCCAATTTACTTTTCTCGCAAATTAGGAATGTCATGTGTGTTTTAATTCTTTACCATTTGTTTTATTATGTTTTAATTATCTTGTAATCATGCTTTGTATTGCTTTAACCTTCTCTTAATTTCAATCAAAGTATTTTGCAAACAATAAGTTAGGGGAATTTATCCGCTTTTATGAGCCAAATTCAAACAATGTTAAATGAAATTGTTAGATTAATTCGCGTCAATTTTGAGTCATATGATTGAATTTTTTAAAATTCTCAGAGGTTTTATACAGCAATTTATACAAGAACTAACATATGGACTCAAGGCAAAAATTTTTCATCAAAAAACAAAAATTTTTTTCACAACTGTGGAGACGGCGTCACGATTAACACACGACTCCTGTCAACCACGAACACCAGTGACGGGTCAGGATTTTCTGACGGCGTCAAATGAAATGCCCAGGTCCAGAAAACTCAAAAGTATATTATATATTTTTGAAATAAAAACTTTGCAAAATTTAATATATGTATTCTTCTGTATAAACCTGCAAAAACCTGAAAGTCCAAAATTCTTTCATCCTATCTATCGAGTCAAACCCTAAATTCATATGTTATATTGGTAAATCGCACATTTCTTAAACTTGGTAATAGTTCTCTCTTGTCTTTGATACAAGTCATATTGATGAGAAGCAAGCTGGAAGCTCTTTAGGAAGTTTCATTTGGATGAATTCTCGAAGGACGTTTAACTAGTTATCGCGCATGTTCTCTCCATTATTGAGTAAACCAGGGAGTACTTTATTTTCTATTTCTTTTTTACTTGTTTTTCTTTTCCCTTTATCTTTTTTAACGGGTACTTCCAGAGAACATTGGGGACAATGTTCAAAATAAGTAGGGGGAAATAAGCCTTAGAAACTATTCTTTCATTTGTCATTTGCTTTGTCCTTAAAAAGATGGGTAATATATCAAAACATAGCATAAAATAATGATTTTTACAAAATTTAAATTTTTTTTTACGACACATACGCCAACGAAAACCGAGTATTATTAGTGTCCCAGGATAGGAATTATATGACTTGGCACAATAACCCTTAAAATTCCACCCCCAAAAATGTGTGGTCGCCCTTAGATCTTTAGAATTTCGAGTACCTATCGTCGTAACACCAAGAAGATTTTATCTTTACCCAGTTCAGCGTTAAAGGAGTGAGCAGTCACAAACAAGTGTGTCTATTCGTACGTTATGGATGTGTAAGTGTGGTCTTATCGTCAGAGCTTTTCTAGAACGTCTGGTGTAGTAAAATGTCATAAGAGTGTACCGTAGCATATTAAATTCTAGGAATAGAACTTGCTTTTGTAATGCATCCCCCCGAGACCAGCATAGTAAGTATTGGATTTGCTTGATAAGAAGCATTAGGATTAACCCATTGTTTAAAAAACCTTAATTGTTATTATGGTCACATCGATCAAATAAATATCTCTATCACCCTGTGCCATGCACTCAAACCTTTATGTGGACGAAGGATACCCTAGTACAATACCCTCTGAGCCTATTCCTTTTTCATGGTTTCTCGTAATTTTTATTGGTTAAGCCAGATTTTAATCAAGAGCATTGTCCAACCCTTAAAAAAAAACGTTACAGACAACCCAAATGCCGTAGGCCTACCTATATGACTCACTATAGTACAGTATTGTGTTTTAATAACCCAAGTTAATTATGGTTGTACAACGGTTGCTAAGTCCTTATCCTTGTAAATACAGTTTTGGAACGATTGGGATTCATGGTAGTATTTATTTCATGGAAGAATAGGGAAGAAAAGTTAAGTCAATACCCCTATATGTCTGTCAAATGATCTCCATGTTATTTTGATCCACCTCAAATCGGGTCAATAGTCAGATTGTAAATATCGAGCATGTAAAAGCTCAAGTGTAGGGGTACGTGTTATAAACCCCATGTGATGTATTATATCATTCAAAAAAAAAGATAAAGAGATTGATGTAGAGTTGTGTAGAGTTTGTATATCTTTGTCCGAGTCTTGGCTTAGCAACCAAACCAGCGTGTATTCTTGTAAATAATTAGCTAACCCTTCCACTCTAAATTCACCCAAAGCCACCCAAATGTATCCCATCTGTTTCCGTTTCCATTATATGTTATCTTACACCTACACCCCACAACCCTTTAAAAGACCTCTTAGATAGTAATGAATGATACTTGCGCCTAGCGGTGGAGGTTTGATCCTTTACCAAGCCTATGGTAATTTATATGCTATGACAGGTAATGAGTGTGATTTTCCGTTTCCCCCATATGTTATAATTCATTATACACCCGAGTGAAAGAGAGAATCCCAAACACTTATGTGAGGTGCTAGTATATATTTTCCGTGCTTTTAATTACAGTCTAGAAAGTTGTGTTGTAGAATACATTATAAATAGTAGTAAAATGACCCCCTCATATTGGCTTTTGTCTAGGTAGAAAAGCCCATTTGCTTGAGGACAAGCAAATCCCAAGTGTAGGGGTATTTGATGAGGTGTCATTTTATACACTTTTTGGGTCGTTTAAAACCCTAAAATACATAGTGTTTATGCCGCAAAATAGGTACTTAAATCGTTCCTTTCTAGTTTATTTCTCATTTGGAAAGACATATGGGATAATTAAACGTGACTTTAGGCTCAATTGGATATGAAACGGACAGAGATTACCAAACCAATACAAGACTCTTGAAGATTTATCTCACGAGGAGCCTGGAGACGGCATCAACACCATCTATACATGACACCGTCATAACTCATCTAGTGACGCGCACATATTTCAAGACGCTCAGCCCGCACCGACTAGGGGATGCGCAAGAAGAAGCAAAGAACCGGATCGGAACCAAGAACCAAACCAGAACCGATAAGAACCAAACCGAAACCAGAACCATCGGTTTCCCAGTTCGTTTCTGAAATTTGAGATTATTTTCGTCTTGGTTCGGTTCGGTTTTGGTTCCCACCAGTTCTCGGCTTCCTGAACCAAAATATCAAATATTCTAAAATTAGGTAAATAATTTCCCAACTATCATTTATAGCCCCCAATAATCCAATTCCATAAAAAAACTTAGGCCTACTTAATAAACACAAACCAAACACCTTAAAACCCCTAACCGTTAATTTATTAAAATCATTATCAAAACAATAGAGGTAAAGTTTTATTTTTGATTTTTATTTGCATTCATGCTTCAAACGATCTTTAACATGTCTAAATTCTTTTCTTGGAAAATGATTTTATGTATTTCCGCGTTTTGCTAGAGTCCAACTAAATTTTCACTTACTTGCTCATGGTTTTAGAAAAATATTGTTAAGATATATCTAATAAAAACCTATTAGCAATAAAGAACTTGAGAGCAAAGGTAGAGGATATGGTTTTGAAGAGGTTAAGACTAAAATGGGAGAGTATTTGAAAGTATAAAGAAAGGTTTGATATTCAAAAC
Source organism: Tanacetum coccineum (assembly GCA_026074375.1). Taxonomy (NCBI): domain Eukaryota; kingdom Viridiplantae; phylum Streptophyta; class Magnoliopsida; order Asterales; family Asteraceae; genus Tanacetum; species Tanacetum coccineum. The sequence goes on from BQNB010009843.1 coordinate 29,628, forward strand.
GTCAAATTCGAGTAAGGGTGAGCACATGGTGAAATCCCCCGAAGTTACATCCCGGGATGTAACTCGATTCCATTGACTCACCCCACTCGAATTTGACGATAGAAAATCAAACCTTTCTTTATACTTTCCAAATAACTCTCCCATTTTAGTCTTAACCTCTTCAACCATATCCTCAACCTTGCTCTCAAGTTCTTTATTGCTCATAGGTTTTTCTTTAGATATATCATAACTAATAATTTTTCTAAAACCATGAGCAAGTAAGTGAAACTTCTTAGTTGGATCTAACAAAACCGCGAAATACATAAAATCATTATACAAAGAAAAGAATTAGACATGTTAAAGATCGTGAAGCAAGAATGCAAATAAAAATCAAAAATAAAACTTACCTCTATTGTTTTGATAATGATTTTAATAAATTAAAGGTTAGGGTTTAAGGTGTTTGGCTGTGTTTATAAAGTAGGCCCTAAGTTTTTTTATGGAATTGGATTATTGGGGCATATAATTGAAGTATGGGAAATTATTACCTAATTTTAGAATAATTAGATATTTGGTTCAGGAACCGAGAACTGGTGGAACCAAACCGAACCGAACCAAGAACCGAAAAAATCTCAAAATTAAGAACCGGAACTGGAACCGATGGTTCTGGTTTCGGTTTGGTTCTTATCGGTTCCTGTTTGGTTCTTGGTTCCGATCCGGTTCTTTGCTTCTTTTGCGCATCCCTAGTCGGTGCGGGCTGACGCCGTCTTGAAATATGTGACGCCGTCACTAGATGAGTTATGACGGTGTCATGTATAGTTGGTGATGCCGTCTCCAGGCTCTGTGAGCATAAATCTTCAAGAGTCTTGGTAATTGGTTTGTAATCTCGTCCGTATCCATCTCCAATTGAGCCTAAGAACACGGTAATTCATCCAAATGTCTTCAAATGAGAAATACCTAAAAAGGAACGATTAAGTACCTATTTTGGGCATAAACACATGATTTTAGGAGTTAAACGACCCCAAAAAGTGTATAAAATGACACCTCATCAAATACCCCTACACTTGGGATTTGCTTGTCCTCAAGCAAATGTGCTTTTCTACCTAGACAAAAGCAATATGAGGGGTCATTTTACCTACTATTTAAAAGTAATTCTACAACACACCACTAGACCTCGTAATTAAAAGCACGGAAAATATATCCAATCACACGGGTGGGGTATTGGCTAGCACCTCACATAAGTGTTTGGATTCTCTCTTTCTCTCGGTGTAATAATGAATTATAACATATGGGGAAACGGAAAATCAACTCATACATGTCCATAGCAGAATAAATAACCATAGGCTTGGAAGGATCAAACCTCCAACGCAAGGCAAAAGTATCATTCAATACTATCTAAGAGGGTCCTTTTAAAGGGTTTGTGGGGTGTAGGTGTACGATAACATATAATGGAAACGGAAACAGATGGGATACATTTGGGTGGCTTTTGGTGAATTTAGAGTGGAAGGGTTAGCCAATTATTACAAAATACACGGCTGGATTGTTGCTAAGCCAACGACTCGGACAAAGATATACAAACTCTACACAACTCTACACAATCTCTTTATCTTTTTTTTGAATGATAAATACTAATCACATGGTTTATAACACGTACCCCAACACTTGAGCTTTTACATGCTCGATATTTACAATCTGACTATTACCCATTTGAAGAATAGGATCAAAATAACATAGAGATCATTTGACAAACATATGGGGTATTGACTTAACTTTTCTTCCCCATTCTTCCGCGAAATAAATACTACCATGAATCCTCAATCGCCCAAAACTGCATTACAAGAATAAGGACATAGGCAACCGGTGTACACAATAATTAACTTGGTTAAAACACAATAATGTACTATAGGTGAGTCCATATCAGGAGCTTAAGGCTTTTTGGGTGTAACGATTGTTCTAAGGGTGACCAATGCTCTTTATAAAAGTCTGGCTTAACAAAAAATTACGAGAATCATGAAAAGGATTTAGGCTCAGAGGGTTGTACTAGGGTTTCCTTCACTAAAGGTGATGCATGGCCAGGGTGTAGGATCGTTATATGATCGATGTACCATCATAACAATTAAAGGATTAAAAACATGGGTTAATCCTAATTGCCTCTTATCAAGCAAAATCCTAATACTTAATAATGGCGGTCTCGGATGCTTTACAAGAAGCAAGTTCTAGAATTTAATATGCTACCGGTACACTCATATGAATTTTACTAACACCAGACATTCCAAAAAAGGCGACGAAGACCACACGTACACATCCATAACGACGGAATAGAAACATGTGACTGCTCACTCCTTAACTCGAACTGGGTAAAGATAAAATCATCTTGGGTTACCGATGATAGGTACCCGAATTCCTAAAGATCTAAGGCGAACCTCACATTTTTGGGGTGGAATTTTAAGGGTTATTGTGCTAGTCATATAAATTCCTATCCATGGGACGCTAGTAATACTTGGTTTTCGTTGGTATGTGTCGTAAAAAAATTTAAATTTTGGTAAAATCACCCCTTTATGCAATGTTTCGATATATTACCCATATTTTTAAGGACAAAGAAAATGACAAATGAAAGAATAGTTTCTAAGGCTTATTTCCCCCTACACTTATTTTGAACATTGTCTCCAATGTTCCCTGGAAGTACCCGTTAAAACAGATAAAGGGAAAAGAAACTAGTACTCCCCTGGTTTACTCAATAATGGAGAAGAAACATGCGATAACTGGTTAGATCGTCCTCCAAGAATCATCTAATGAAAACTTCTAAGAGCTATCCAAGCTTTCTTCCACAAAATACTAACTGTAATCAAAGACAGAGAAAACTATACCAAGCATAAAATGTGCGATTTACCAATATACAATATGAATTTAGGGTTCGACTCGATAGATAGGATGAAAGAGTTGTTAGACTTATCAGGCTTTTGCAGGTTTATACAGAAGAATACATATATTAAATATTGCACAAGTTTTACTTTCAAAGATAATTAAAAACTTTTAAGTTTTCTAGACCTGGGCGTTTGACACCATCAAGAAAATACTGACCCCGTCACAGGTGTGGTGGTGATGGCGTCGCGTGTTAATCGTGACGCCGTCTCCACAGTCTGTGAAAACAAAATTTTTGTTTTTGATGAAAAAATTCCTGCCCTTGATTCCATAAGTTAGTTACTGTATAAATTGTTGTATAAAACCTGAGATTTGACAATTCAATCATATGACTCGAAACTGATATGAATTAATCTAAACAATTCATTTAACATGTTTGAATTTGGCTCAAAAGCTGGATAAATTCCCCTACACTTATTGTTTGCAAAAACCTTAGATTGAAATAAGACGGGTTTAAAAAGACAATACAAACATTAATTACAAGATAAATCCAACATAATAAAACAAATAGTAAAAGAATTGAAACACACATGACACTCTTAATACTCGAGAAAAGTAAATGGGTTGCCTCCAAGAAGCGCTTTCTTTATTAAAACAGTCTTGTAGCTAACTCAAAGTCAAACTACTCTTCAAGCTTGATGAACTATTATGTTGGTGGATTTTGAGTTTTCTTATCAATAATCTCCTATCTCTTTTGTAGCTATGTATGAATTCATGCAAGCCTTGCTAATACCCTTTTCCTCTTTTCAATGAATAATGCTTAATCCCATTTTCAACCCTTTAAGCTATCCATGAAGAACACTTTAAACTTATCCTTTTCTAAAGGGGATACCCGATCTAATTCTTTTGTCCTTTGGGGCATCCTAAACACAACCTCATCGTCTTTTTGGGCAAACCTAATTAGTCCTAAGGACTCATCATAAGTGAGTTTAGATGTTTGTGCAAAAGGTTTTTCCTAAGGACAACATCACTTAAGCACTATCAATGATGCTTCCCAATCTTCTAAAGATCCAAAGTCCACAACATAAACGAAGCATCCAACAAATATATGCATGTTTTTGGCTCTTCCAACAAAGTTGCAGAACTTGTAAGGTTGGTATGGGTTCCTACATGCTTGAAAGGGTTTTTCTTTTATTTTGTTGTAATAGGCACGAGACATGATGTTGATAGGAGATTGTAGATCTATGTATGCATGACCCGTGTAAACGTGCCAATTTGCACAAGAATCTTTAAACGCCAAAGGTGTCCCCACTCCTCCTAATTTTTGGTCTAGGTCGAAAAAGGGGGGTTGAGTTTCTCCCCAACATTCCTTTTGGTATCTAGTTCTTTTTCTTGTAGAAAACTATCTCTAAAACAATTCTTCCTCAAAATTGTTTCTTTGTTGTGTTCTTAATTCAAGTTCCTTGATTCTCTCCTCAGGTAGAAAATCTCAGAGTCCGAAAGTTTGGTGTGTTCATTTCATTGATGGTTTTGAAAATGAGAGAATCGATAGTCTGCCTTATTGTAATAGTTGTTTATTCAGGCCGTGAACTCTAGCGTGAGTAGGAGTCAAGGGTTCCTGAGGAAGAATGATGGATTTCGCATTCCTTCATAGTAAAGAGTGGAATAGTCAATGGAATTACAAACAAACATACAAAGAAAAGATAGGCTATAAGAAAGCTAATAGAGAAATTAAATCTCACTTGAAAGGATTTAAGCAAGTATCACTAAGGCTAACTATATCAAACCCTAACTATTCCCCAGGCCAGCGGTGCCAAAAACTAAATGTGCTATTGTCGTAGGACTTCTACACAGAAGTTTTTACATCTCCCAGCAAGTGCACCGAATCGGTGTTATGTAGTATGGCAAAGACTCGGTTGTTATCGTTTCACAATCTAGAATAGGGGAAAGGCGTGATCACAGTTTAACAAATTCTAAGTTGAGTGAATATTATTTTTTTGTATTTTTGTATTTTATGAAAGCTGGTAAAATCATATAAAATAAGAGAGAGTGGTTAGTTTTAAGCTTTTTAAAACTAATAATAATCTAACTAAGGTTGATAACAATAAGATAAATGATGTGCTTAAGATAGTCCTGTATTTTACACCCTAGATTGCTTTCCAAATGTTGTTGCTTGTCACACTTGTGATGAATCTATAGTAAATTATTCCCTAAAGCATGAACGAATTACACGAACCCGCCGTCTACTTAGTATGCCGCTAGAGCAACGCACATGCAAGGTAGTAGGAAGACTATTACACGCCCTAGAGTTTTTCCTAAGTGCATGTAAAATACATTAAAAGTGGATCAACCATAATAGGGGGCAAGGTAGTATGAAGACTATTACCCAATGGTATCCTTTCTACACAATCACGTTTCCCTAGACATATCAACAGCAATGCAGACAAAAGCTAGTTTTCTAAGACCTAACGTGCACATCTATCACAAGAGGCAATACCACTAAGATCTACATTCTAGGTTTCATAAAATCATAAATAAACACAATAATAGGCTTAGCCGAGCATGTTAAGAATAAAGCAAGAACAATGAATCAAACAACACATAGACATATCAAATGATTAAGTAAACCTTACTTGATTAAAACATGAATTGGAAGAGTTACAATAAGGTTTTTAGGCCCTAAAATCGTCTCCTACAGCTGCTAAACGAACTAGGGTTCATACCCTCTTTTTATTCTAAAGTTACACACTCAAAGTCTAAATTCGTTTGTATATATAAGGAAAATCGACCAACGGCGTCCGCATTTTAGTCTGTACGCCGTCGTAAAAGAATCCTTCAGAGTTGCGTTATGGTCGGTCGGCTGAATGCCGTCCGTGAATATGTGATGACGTCACTAGGATGATCTTCGTGATTGGCGTTTGTATAGTTGGGTGACACCCCGTCTCCAGGCTCTGTGAGCACAAAACTTCAAGAGTCTTGGTGTTGGTTTTGTAGTCTCGTCCATTTCTTCTCCAAATGAGCCTAATCACGTGTAATTCACTAAAAGTCTTCTAAATGAGAAATACTTGAAAAGGAACGATTAAGTACCTATTTTGGGCATAAACACACGATTTTGGGGGTTAAACGACCTCGAAAAGTGTATTAAATGACACCTCGTATCATTTCTTAGTCAGCAGATCAATTTGAGTTACCCATTTTTTAAAACAGGCCTTTTAGATCGGCCCTAGTTCCGCACATTCCCTAGCTTTAAAATCTTTTGTGCTTCATCCTTTTGTACTTTTTATTTTTGTTTTGATCCATTCATTGACGGTTTGCTTCATGTGCTTATTTGGTTCACGTTCACCCTCTTCAGATTCGTACTCTGCTATGCTATCCGTGTCTCCTACAATATCCACATAAGGAGACTCATATCCAGACTTAGCACGTGGCTGGATAGGTTGGAAATAAGGAAGTAAAAGAGGTAAATATCGTATAGAGATCAATCTAGCTCGTCAGAGTATACAGATACTCCCTTAGCCACACTCTTACTACTAAGGATATCTGAAATCCGCCCTTCACTTCTTGTTGTGATGAACATAATTTTTCATCCTTGCTTCATACTCAAGTCTTCGAAAATATTCATGTTCTCGATATATTTTTCTATTTTCATGTTTCCTGAAATTTTTATCAAAAATTAGTAATGAAATTAAATAAATGCAAGAAATCAAATTACAACTAATTTTAGCTCCCCGGCAGCAGCGCCAAAAGCTTGATGCGTATTAATTATTAAATTAATTTTGCAAGTTTTAAATTTATAAAACTCGTCTACCGATGTCTACACGCACTAACGGGAAGAGAACCCGGTCGTATGTAGTGCAGGACTTGTAAATATAAATGTCGCCAAGAGCTAAGTTGAAGTTAGTTTAAATTTGAAATGTGTCACGATTTTGAAAATGTTTAATTGATTGAGATCTAACAGGAAAATAAATGCGAAAAGTAAATAGATTTGAGAACACTATGAGAAAGCGTATTGTAACCTAGATATTTCATTACTAATGTTATGTCAATGTTCCCTAGGCAATGTCTCGACATCGTTTTATTAGGAGTTTTCTAATATAACAGACCTGAATTGACTTGTGAGGCTGTCAGTATACTCTTGCGATCCTAATTCCCTGAAGTCCCCGAAGGTAGGGCATCCAAGTTGTAGTGATTAACCCCAGCTATCCTAAAGACCTGTTTATAACCTAGATAGATTATAAACCCCCCTCTAAAAAGAGTTCCTGTGTTTTTTAAGTATTTAATGTGATTAAGGCGTAATTTGATAAATTTCTCTATACGAGGTATAGATGGCCACCTATCCTAGTATCCTTCTGATCCTAAGTTTAATATATCAGCCTAATAAGAAGATGAACATGATCTAAACCACCATTAATACTACCAAAACTTAGGGATCAATGACAGACCAATAGGATATCTAATTCAAACGATAAATAAATGAGAAACAATCATAACAAAAATAAATTCATAACCAGGCTAGTATTGAAGTGCTTAGCTACTCATAACAACAACAAAGTAAGAAATAATGAAAGAGATCTTGGATTGAAACATCATAATTCTTACATAATGCGTTTATGAATGATTAATGCTAAAAATAAATACAGTGAATTCTCCCTTGGACTTCTGATGGAATTCTTCGACTTTTGGAAGCTTATATCGCCCTTTGGTTCTGTGGTAGAAGGGTTGATGTCGAATGTGCAAAATGAGGGCTCTATTTATATGTTTCAATTTGGTTACGCCATAACTGATGAAGTTGGTTACGGCATAACCATGTTGATGTGGGCTTCCATATTCCAGGCTTAAAATGTGTTACGGCGTAACTGTAACGTCCTTGTTACGCCGTAACTTTAACTATGATGAATTATCCATCTTCAACGTGGTAGGTTACGGCTTATTGGTACGTCATGGTTACGCCGTAACTGTGATGATGTCTTATTTCTTCATTAATTTGGGTTACGGCTTAACTCTTACGGGGTGGTTACGCCGTAACTAGCCTTGAGATTCTTCCGTCATCTTGTTTTCCCATGCCCAAATCCCAAGTCTCTTACCCTACTACTCGTATTCTTCCGTAAACAAAATATGAAGTTGATTAACATCATTTCCAGGCATTTATACAATAATTACAAGCATTTTGATAGGGATTTTGAAACCAAAAGGTATTAACTATTTGATGTTATCAATTGTACTTTGTGAAAGTCGCAATGCAATAGAGCATGTAACAAAGGCAAGCCGGTACTGATCCTGATTGCCTCCAAGACAAAAAAACATTTTCACGGATGATTTCTACCAAAGTTTTCATGTGATTTTGAATTTCATGATTTTAAATTTGGTTTTCTTCAACATCAATGATTTTATTATTACGAATACGAGTTATAAGACCTTCTCGACCAATTTGGATAAGGGTTTTAATGTTATTTGGAGAGGGAAGAGTGGTTTTATAAAGACCATTTGAGAGAACACTAATTTCCAAGTGGTCAAGTGACCACCTATCTGAGAAAGAACAATGTCCTTGATAAGGTGTCATTTTATATACTTTTTCGGGGTCGTTTAACCCCTTAAATTGTGCATTTATGCCCAAAATAGGTACTTAATCGTTCCTTTTCATGTATTTCACATTTGGAAGGCATTTGGAAAAATTACACGTGACTTGGGCTCATTTGGAGAAGAAATAGACGAGACTACGGATCTACGCCAACATCTCTCAAGATAATGTCCTCAGAAGCTGGAGACGGCGTCACAGATTCAACGTGACGCCGTTACAACAAAGACCAAGACGGCGTCAAGGGGAGAAAAAAGGTGGGGGGGGAAAAAAAAGGGGGGGGGGGGGGGGAAATGGAAAAAAAAGTAAAGTAGAGCGCATACGGCGTCAGAGCACACGACCCAGCTCATTATTTAGAATATTCTCTTTCATGACGGCGTCACGATTAAAACTCGATGCCGTCACAACGATTTTCATATATATACAAACCCGAATTTAACGGGTGGAACTTTAGAATAAAAAGAGGGTACGAACCCTAGTTCATTTAGCAGCTGTTAGGGACGATTTTAGGGCCTAAAAACCCTATTGTACTTCCTGCAACTCATGTTTTAATCATATAAGACTAATTTAATCATTCAATATGTCTTGTTGTGTGATTCTTATCTGTACTTGCTTTATCTATAACATGCTTGGCTAAACCTTTTATTGTGTTTATTTATGATTGTATGAAACCTAGAATGTAGATCTTAGTGGTGTTGCTTCTTGTGATGGATGTTGCATGTAGGTCCTTAGAACATCAGCTTTTGTCTGTATCATGTTGATATGTCTTAGGAAAAACATGATTGTTAGGAAAGGATAACATCCAGTAACAGTCTTCATACTACCTTGCCCCTTATATGGTTGATCCACTCTTAATATATTTCACATGCATTTAATATACTCTTAGGGGCCTTGTAATAGTCTTCATACTACCTTACTTGTGTGTTGCCTTAACGGAATATTAAATAGACGACGGGTTCGTGTAATTCGTTCATGACTTAGGAAATAATTACATAGATCATCACAAGTGTGACAAAGCAACAACACTAGGAGAAGCAATCTAGGGAGTAATACATGATTAAATAAACACAATCTTTTATTATATTGTTATCACCAATAGCGTAGTTAATATTTAGTTTAATAGCTAAAACCAAACCCCCTCTCAAATATATGATTTACTTGCTTTCCATAAAATATAAAAATACAAAAATAATCTTCTCTCAACCCTTAGAATTCTGTTAGGCCGTGGTCAAGCCTTCCCTAACCTATTCCTTGAGTGAACGATAACAACCCCCGAGTCTTTCCTATACTATTACTACAACGATTAGGTGCTCTGCCTAGGAAGTTGTAAAACTTCGTTAAATCAAAACGACGACCGCAATTAAGTTTTTGCACCGCGCCTGGGGAATAGTTAGTTCCGATCGTAGTTTAAGCTTAGTTTCTACTTGCTTGAATCCTTTTAAGTGAGACTTTAATTTCATATTAGCTTTCTCGTAGTCTATCTCTTCTTTGTATGTTTGTTCATAATTTCCATTGACTATTTCTATTCTAACACTATGAAAGAATGAGAATCATCTTGTTCCCCCCCTAATAGGAGGTTTTCTTACCCTATCAAAAAAAGTGAAAACTTGAGTTCATGCTCCCGGGATATTAGGATCGTTGACTCATAAGAACGGGTCGAATGAAATTGAATACTTTGGAACCTCCCACCCATGGAGGAATTAAATATCACGAGGGCTTTTGAAAAATCCCAAACCATATTTAGGTACAAGGCAAAGATAAGAAGAGCCAGGAATTTAAACAAAGTTAAGATCTCTAGCAAATAGGTTACTTTCCTCAAAAGACAAGCCTACATTGATTAGAATACACCATTAATGTTATGTCTAATACATCATGAGTAAAGGGTTTAGAGTCAAGACATAAACCATCCAACCATAGTAGACAACAACTTTGAAGGGAAGTTAAGGGTTTAAAAGTTTTCATAGGAAATTTCACATATGAATTTAATTTCATGATTTTGGAGGACACCACTAGCATTATAGACCACCACCTAGGAGAAGTAGTCTTTCGAAAACCATTTGCAAGGAATACTGGTCTTGTTTATGACCAGGAAGAGGGAACGGTTACTTTCGAAAAAGATAACGAGAAAATCACATTCAAGATGCCTCATAAGATGGAAGCATCTAACCATATTGACTTTAAGAACATAAACGCTGATTCTATACCACCCTTTATCCTTGGGAGTAATGATGACCATGGGAAAACTTATTACTCGGATAGTCTGACCTTAGGACCCGAGTACAAGGAAGATAAAAGTATAAGCAAAGAATTTTGACACCTAATGAAATTAGAAAGAGAGGCCAAGAGACGCAAAGGAGAAGTAACGTAAGGACGTGTGACTTCGAGTCTAGCTACAAGACTCGTTAATAAAGAAAAGCGCTTCTTGGGAGGCAACCCAATTTACTTTTCCCGCAATTAGGAGTGTCATGTGTGTTTTAATTCTCTATAGTTTGTTTTATTATGTTTGAACTATCTTGTAATCATGCTTTGTTTGTCTTTAACCTCGTCTTAATTTCAATCAAAGGTATTTTGCAAATAATAAATGTAGGGGAATTTATCTTGCTATTGAGCCAAATTCAAACATGTTAAATAAATTGTTTAGATTAATTCACGTCAGTTTCGAGTCATATGATTGAATTGTTAAATCTCAGGTTTGATACAACTATTTGTACAGGAATTAACTTATGGAATCAAGTGTAGGAAATTTTATCTAATACAAAATTTTATTTCACCAGAACGTTGGATACGACGTCACGAATTTACAGCGACGCTGTCACCACAACCTACAACCTGTGACGGTTCATAAAAACCCTACCGTGGTCAAGCGCCCTGGTCAGACAACTTAAAGTTTTTAATTATTTTTGAAAATAAAACTTGCATAACATTTAAAATATGTATTCTTATGCTATAAACCTACAAAACCTAATGAGTTTAACAATTCTCTCATCCTATCCTTACTGCTTTATCGAGTCGAACCTTAAATTCATATTGAATATTTGTTTATCGCACATTTTATGCTTGGTGTAGTTGTCTTTGTCTTTGATTACAGGTTATATTTGATGAGAAGAAACTTGGAAGTTCTTAGGAAGTTTCATTTGATGAATTCTTGAAGACGATTTTAACCAGTTTTCACAGTTTCTATCTTCATATTGAGCAAACAGGGGAGTATTATTTTCCTTTCCTTGTTTTCTTTTCCCTTATCTCATTTTTACGGTACTTCTATAAACATTAGAGACAAAGTCAACTTACAGTGTATGGGGAAAAAAGCCTTACAAACAAATATCTTTCATTTGCCATTTACTTTGTCCTTAAAATGATGGGTAATATATCGAACATAGCATAAAAAGGTGATTTTTACCCAAATTTAATTTTTTTATGACACATACCAACGAAAACCGAGTATTATTAGCGTCTCATGGATAGGAATTTGTATGACTAGCACAATAACCCTCAGAATTCCACCTAAAAATGTAAGGTTCGCCTTTAGATCTATATGAATTTGGGTATCTATTATTGATAATCCAAGATAGTTTTTATACCTTTTAGTTTCTTGAGTTAAGGATGTGCAGTCACATGTGTCTATTCCTCGTTACGATGTGTACATGTGATTTCGTCGCCTGTTTCTGGAGCATTGAGATCGTATTAAATTATATGAATGTATCGTAGCATATTAAATTCTAGAACTTGTTAATGTGATGCATCCTGAGACCGCAAATAAGTATTAAGTATTTTCTTGATAATAGGCATTAGATTACCCCATGTTTTAAACTGTTAATATTTCTTATGGTCACACGATCATATAACTATCCCACACCTTCCATACACTTATAATTAGTGCAGGATACCCCTAGTACAACCCTCCGAGCCTATTTTTTTCACGGTTCTTATAATTTTCTGTTGGATTCCAGATTATTAATGAAGAGCATTGTCACCCGTAAACCAACCGTTACACCTAAAAAGCCTTAGCCTACATTGTATGTACCATTTTATATATAATGGTTTTAACACAAGTTAATTATTTGAGTAACATGGTTTGCTTATCCTTATCCTTGTAAATACTATTTATAAGGAGACTTATCCTTGTAAATACTATTTTGGGACGATTAGGATTCATGGTAGTATTTATTTCGTGGAAGAATGGGGAAGAAAAGTTAAGTCAATACCCGCATATGTTTGTCAAATGATCTCCATGTTATTTTGATCCACTTCAAATCGGGTTATTAGATAGATTGTAAATATCGAACATGTAAAAGCTCAAGTGTAAGGGTACGTATTATAAACCCCATGTGATGTATTATCTTACTCAAAAAAATGAGAAAAGAAAAAGAAAGAGATTGGTGTAGAGTTGTGTAGAGTTTGTAGATCTTCGTCCAAGTCTTGGCTTAGCAACCAAACCAAAGTGTATTCGTGTAAATAATTAGCTAACCCTTCCACTCCAAATTTACCTAAAGCCACCCAAATGTATCTCATCCGTTTCCATTATATGTTATCTTACACTTACACCCCACAACCCTTTAAAAGACCTCTTAGATAGTAATGAGTAATACTTGCACCTAGCGGTAGAGGTTTGATCCTTTACCAAGCCTATGGTAATTTATATGCTATGACAGGTAATAAGTGTTGATTTTCCATTTCCCCCATATGTTATAATTTATTATACAACTGAGTGAAAGAGAGAATCCCCAAACACTTATGTAAGGTGCTAGTATATACCTTCCGTGCTTTTAATTACGAGGTCTAGAAGGTTGTGTTGTAAAATAATTTTAAAGAGTAGGTAAAATGACCCTCATATTGTTATTGTCTAGGTAGAAAAGCCCATTTGCTTGAGGACAAGCAAATCCCAAGTGTAGGGGTATTTGATGAGGTGTCATTTTATACACTTTTTCGGGGTCGTTTAACCCCCTAAATCGTGCATTTATGCCCAAAATAGGTATTTAATCGTTCTTTTTCAGGTATTTCGCATTTGAAAGACATTTGGATGAATTACACGTGATTTGGGCTCATTTAGAGAAGAAACAGACAAGATTACGGACCTACACCAACATCTCTCAAGATTTTGTGCTCACAGAGCCTGGAGACGGCATCACCAACTATACACGACGCCGTCACAACTCATCCAGTGACGGCGTCACATATTTCACGACGGCGTCAGCCCGCACCGACTCAAACACATATCTAGAAGATTCATTTTACGACGGCGTCACGACTAAAATGTGACGCCGTCGCGTCGATTTTCTTATATATACAAACCCGAATTTAGGGTTTTGAGTGTGTAACTTTAGAATAAAAAGAGGGTACAAACCCTAGTTCTTTTAGCAGTTGTAAGAGACGATTTTAGGGCCTAAAAACTCTATTATAACTCTTCCAATTCATGTTTTAATCAAGTAAGGTTTACTTAATCATTCAATATGTCTATGTGTTGTTTCATTTATTGTTCTTGCTTTATTCTTAACATGCTCGGCTAAGCCTATTTTTGTGTTTATTTGTGATTGTATGAAACCTAAAATGTAGATCTTAGTGGTGTTGTCTCTTGTGATGGATGTGCACATTATGTCACACACCCAAACGGGGCCTGGAAGGAATACACATGTCCGGGGGTGTGACGTCATAATATACATCACACAAAGTACAAAGAACGACCACTAATGGATGTTTTGAAAATCATAATTCGTTGTATTTATAAAAAATAGATAAGTCTTACAAGATTCGAAATGAAATTAAAAACAGTTTGAAGCGAATTAGTTCTAAAGACAACGAGTATAAAGATAAGAAAAGACATTGAGAGATGATATCAATTGCACGTAGACTCCCTCATAGTAACATTAGAGAAGTCAAAGCTAATTAGGGTCACACACCATCTGAAAAACATGCTTAAAACGTCACTTAAAGTTGTGAATTCATAGGTTTATTTCAAATCGTAATTAATGTGACCACAATGTATCAAACGTATGTACAGTTATAACAAATACAACTTCACAATAAAAAGTATTTACTTGCGCTAAGCTCATGAACAACCAAGTAGCTAATACTGAAAGATAGCATGACAGTGCTAAAAAAAGCTTGCCCTTGCATGTGGTCCGTCCAAAGACCATCTAACTAGTTTGACATGACATATATCGGTTAGTCCTTAGAAATCTCGAACAGTAAAGTTGCTTCTTACCAGCGGATTATGGGATAATTAGTCCCCTATATAGATCTAATTTATTCATGTCGCGCTCCCTTAACCGTTTTCCTCCGGTCAAGAAATTAACATTCATGATAATTCGGGTATAGGGTCTAAAAACGCTACCTTGCAACACGTAAACAAGGAATTTCTCGCGTATAGTACTTGTGTCCAGTTTTAAAAACAAGCAATGTTTCTCATCCCAAGTTATAAAACAATTATTCAAAATAAATTAAAAGTGGGGCTATGAACTCACCTCGAGTCGGTGAAATGAAAGAGTAAACATCTAGGAATATGATCACACGGAAACGAATGACGGTACACGAACGCAACCTAAGAGAATATAAGTTTCGACTTAGAATCTAATCGATAGGAAAATACGGATATTGTACAAATGTTTATGTAAAAATACTTTTGTAACCGTCCTTATAATTAAAACGTTAGTGATCGGTTTTGTGGTCGGAGGTATACTTATATATAAAATATATACAATGTCATTTAATAACGTTCAAGTAAAATATATTTATACATATATATTGTTCGGCATTTTACTCAATAATCCCAAATAATGATTTAAAACCTTTCGATTATGATGTTTTTATATCTTTAATTTTCACACTTCCTGATAGGTCACCCATGCTAATGCTTCTCTCACACGAGCACGCTTAACTGTCGGTAATTAAATTAAATATGTATGTAGAAAACATAAATATGTATTTTAATGTATTTATATAAGTTAAATATGTATATTATTTATCATTTATAAATAATATGTTTTTCGAAAAAGTTTTATAAAAAAATATTTTCACAATTTAATCTAAGTATATAATTCTTACAAAATTTCGGCATGACCCGTTCGTGTTTACATGTTTTCCAAAGTCATATACTTTAATAAAAACTCACTTTAAATTTATATTTCACAAGTTCGATCAATAAAAACTCTTTATAACTAGTCCGATAAGCAAAAGTATTAAATAAGTCTTTGGTTCATCAATAAGCTATCATAAGCTCTTAATAAGCCAAAACAACATAAGCCGAACCTTAAGCTTATGAGTTAAGCTCGCGGTTCATGGGCTTTTTGATGTGGGACGTAGCTTAAAAGCCCCTTAAGCATTCTTTGGCTTATTTGTTAAGCCAAATAAGCTTAACGTCTTGTCCTTTTAAAAATAAGCAAGAAACAAGCCGAATAAAATATAAGTTGAATTAAATAAGCTCGAACAAAACATTCCCTTCGTTTTCCTTATTAGGCCGAACTAATAATAAGCCCAATAAGCTCAAAATAAGCTTTCCAAAAGCTTATTAACATAAGCCGAACATAATAAGCCATAAGCTAGCATTTTTATTATACAAAAATAACCACGATCACAAAACTATACTTTCCTTATATTTCTTGTTATTATTTTCGAACCATAGGCATAACCTTTTAAGGTTTATGTAGTTTTAAAATCTTTGTTTTTACAAAATAAGTTGTACAACTAGTATGTATGCATCAAGATAATTATGAAAGTACAAGTTATTAAAAGATTGAAGACTCAAAGTTTTGAAGGTTTTTAGGAAGAGAACAAGACTACTACAAACCCAAATGTTGTTTACTAATACCCGAATGATACACAATGATCAAACCCGTCAACAATCTTCAAGAGTTTTTTTTGATTAAGATGAAAAGTTCTGATTTAAATGTGTGTGTATGTGAGTGTGTTTTCGTGGACATGGAACAAAGAGAAAAGAAAACTCAAATGGCTAAGTGTGTGGTGTTTTATGAAATGAGCACTTAGAAAGTAATGTGGTATATTATGCAAAGTACTTCACACACTAAAGTGTGTAGTGTGTGTGTGCGTGGGATAGGACAAAGGAAGGAGAGAGGACCATTTTGATCCCACCCAAGACCAAGCAAATGAAACTAAGGACCAAACATGTGTAGTAAACTTGTCTTATTGTATTTGAATTTCAACTTGGTCTCCAAGGTTCATTAGGGTGTTTGGACGCATGCATGCATGAGGAGGGGGGACCAAATTAGTTTTCAATATTATAAGGTGCTAGTGCTCCTTATTTGATTTAATTTCCAAGCCTTCCATGCATATGCTCATTTTTAAACGAAACACGGTTTACGCAAGTAACGAAACGAATAACGGTATCTCCGAAAATTATGAAATTTTAAATATTGCCCTAAAATATAAAAACGTGGCTATTGCCAAAATACTACAACGTTTGGCGTCCCGGTTCGCTCCCGGTAATGATTCTTAGATAATAACGGAACAACTTCCCGGTTAAACGAAAAAGTTAAACGAAACTTTTAAAAATTCAAATTATTGACCGGAAACGGCTAAATTATTGAACGGAAATTCACGGGGTGTCACATTCTTTCCCCGTTAAAAGAGCTTTGTCCTCAAAGCTTAAAACGAGTATTCATAATTGTCGGATTAGCAAAAAGGTGCGGGTACTTTTTCTGCATTCGGTCTTCACGTTCCTACGTATACTCAGGACCTCTCCTAGAGTTCCAGCGTACCTTGACAATTGGAATACGGCTCCGCTTCAGACGCTTGACCTCATGGTCCATGATCTAGACAGGTTCTTCAATGGAGTAGAGTGTGTCGTCGATTTGGATTTCATCCAACTGAATGGCAAGAGTTTCGCCGGACAAGTACTTCTTTAGGTTCGAGACGTGAAACGTACTATGGAATCTGCTTAGTTGTTCCGGGGGTTCAAGTCGATAAGCGACGGTTCCTACTTTAACTAGAATCCTAAAAGGTTTGATATATCTAGGGTTCAGCTTTCCCCGTTTGCCAAAACGTATCACTCCTTTCCAAGGCGATACCTTCAACATGGCCTTATCTCCAATTTGAAATTCTAAGGGTTTGCGTCTCACGTCGGCATAATTCTTTTCTTGATGATCACTATTACCCAAATAGTGTCGTACTGCTTGTTTTCTCTGGTAGTCTTGTGATGAAATCCATGGCTACATTTTTCCCAATTTCCCATGGGGTATTTCTGATTGTACCAGTAAACCGGATGGCTTCTGGTAATCGTTCCTCATCTTTAAACACACCAAGCACTTGCTGACATAGGTGGTGATGCCTTCTTCCATAACGGGCCATTAGTGAAACTGCTTAAGATTATGATAGATCTTATCCGATTCCAAGGTGAATGAAATAGTTAGGTTTATGTAACTCATGCTTGATCAATTCTCCTAAGTCTTTAACGCGTGGTAACCAACTCCTACTCCTAGTGTAGGGAGTTCTATCAAGACCAGTCTCAACTCCTTGTCCATACCATGAAGGTTCTCCTCCTTAACTTTCCTCTATCTGAAGATTCTACTTTGTGCATTGTTAATCATGGGGGTAGGTTTGAATTAAAAAGTACATCCACAACTTAAGGCTCCACACCCTTTGGGAGGCATAGCGTCGTTCCATTTATTCTTGCTTGGAGCGTATGCCGCAACGCTGGCTTTTCCAGGGTGATATCGGATCTTACAATCGAACTCACTAAGCAATCTTAACAATCTACGTGGTCTCATGTTCAATTCCTTTTTGATCTAGAGTGTGTTGTAATCTCTTATGGTTTGTAAACGTGGTGCGCTTCATGCCATACAGTTAGTGTTCCTAAATCTTGAGAGTAAACACTATTGCTCCTAATTCTAGGTCGTGTGTCGTATAGTTCTTCTCATGAACTTTCAGTTGTCGAGAGTCATGAGCTACACCTTCCCCTTCTGCATCATTGTAGTACCAAATCCATTGTGCGAGGTGTTATAAACCACGAAGTTTTCCGTTCCGTCGGGACATGCTAAAATCGGTGCACGACAAAGTTTCTACATCACAGTTGAAAGGCTTCCTCTTCTTTTTCTTCCCATTCGCATTTCACATTTTTCTGAGTCAGTTTGGTTAGAGGTTTCCATAACCTAGAGAAACTTTTGATAAATCGTCGGTAATAACCGGAAAGACCTAAGAATTTTCGTATCTTCGTTGGAGTCGTAGACGTTGTCTAATCCTTGATTGACTCAATCTTGGCGGTATCGACGTGAATGCCTTGACTATCAACAACGTGGCCAAGAAATTGCACTTTCAGGAGTCAGAATTCGCACTTAGGGAATTTGACGTACAATTCCTTATTCTTAAGCAATCCTAAGATAAGCCTAAGGTGTTCCTCGTACTCCTTATTTGCTTGAGCAATAGAGATATCATCGATGAATACTATCACAAACTTATCCAAGTATGGTTTGTACACCCGATTCATGAGATCCATGAATGCCTCTGGTGTGTTGATCAAACCAAATGGCATGACCTGAAACTTGAATTGTCCATAACGAGTCCTATTACGGTCTTAGAATATCTAGTTGGCGGTATCTAGTCCTTGGGTCAATTTTTGAGTAAACGCTAAATCCTTGTAGTTGATCGAAAAGATCATCTATACTAGGTAACGAGTAACGGTCCTTCACGGTTAGCTCCTTCACGGTTAGCTTGTTCAATTCTCGGTCGTCGGTGTACATCCTAAAGGATTCATCATTCTCTTTGACGAACAATATCATAGTTCCTTAGAGTGAGGAACTTGGTCTTACAAATCCTTTTGAGTATACGACATACTACGCCAGAGACGGTCAACTCTCTTTCTCTCAACACATAACATGCCCTTCGAGTCTCAACGTATCCCGCTCCAACTTACCATCCTAACAAACAACCTCTGCTTACTCGCACTATTCAGTGCATATCATTACTCTATTGCTTCAAATCGTTTGAAAGGTTTCATCACCTAAGGGATACGAATGATCTTAATCACCAATTTTTCATGGCGTGGGACTTGTCAACAATCTATACCGATGATAACGTCAAACTACCAAGTCCTACAGGCATTAAGTCTATTTTGAATAGATGATTCAGAATATTCAGTACACAACCTCAAATGTTGGTATCAACTTCTATAATCTTTCTATCGGCTAACTCAATAGAGTACCTAGTGTCTACAATAGATGGGACGATGTCACTAAAAGGGCAAATCTTAGCGGAGGTGAGGCTTCTATCAACTAGGTTCCATGTTCTTGCAATAATTGCGTCCATTGAGCTCACAGGTCCGATCAACAGTTTTGTCGTACGAGAAATCTCATAATTACGGATCTAACTCACAAAAAGGTAAGTATATTGAAGGAAATCTCCTTGAATTGAACCTAGAATGCATTGTACTACTGTGTAATCTTCATCGTCGGATTTGTCAAATGAAATTCTAAAGACAATCTCATCGTTAAGGGAACTTACCGTGGGTTCATAAGAGAGTGCTTTATTTGATGTCAAACTATCATTGAAGACTATAGTTGGGAATTCGGTTTCAATGAATCTGAGGTCGAGAACGTCTTCATCATATCAGATCTTACCATACTTAGTAGTTTCCCAATTATACACTTTCCCACGTTTTTGAGCTTTTTCTTTCTCGAGCCTGATGTATTCTTCCATAGTGATGTTTGGATCGTCCATCCTGTAATGAACTTACTAGGGCAGAAAACTGTCAAATAACTTATACGTCGTATTCAGTGAACTGAATACGCCGTATTACACAAACACAATTAGCAAACAGACATGAATATCAACTAAATCAAATCTACACTAATCCTAAGGGTTAGATCTAATCTAATTTAATGCTAAAAACCAAAATATCAAATAAAAATCAAGATTAATTCTCACTCACCCGCAACGGCGCTAAAAACTTGATCGTGTTGTCGTGTAGGTGTAATTTATGCTTTCAAGTTTTAAATTTATATTTTGCCGACTTTATTTAAAACAACACTTTTCACGGGCAGTTTACCCGATCGATGGGAGTTTCGTGGTAAGTAGGGTGTCGATTACTAAGAGCGAGGAACACTTTCAATTTATTAATACTTTGGTTTTTCTAATTTAAGTTAGTCTAATCTACGCTAAGCCTATGTTAAACCTATGTTAATCCTAAATCTAATGGATAATGGGGTTTTTCAGTCTGAGAGACTGACACGGGTTTGGTGGTGACTAAAACTAATTCAAGACACTTTAACCCACGCAAGCAAATTAACAGAGAATAAAAGAGCGGGCTAGCCAAATATAAGAAAACTGTATTAACCATTATTAATCCAATCAGAACGTTGGCTTGTTTATTAGTGCAATGATTAATTATCTCGAGGTGGCATATCATTCTTAAGACTTAGGCGTTACTTCTTCCTAAGACCTAGACACGTAGAATCCTGTCACAATTAAACGCATCCGCATAAATCATCCTTATTTGCTAATTATAATCTATCTTAGGGATTAAGGCAATGGTGATCTTGTTAAACCCTAGCTCATAGAGACTTTAACCACCTGCTTAATGGCAATTCATACACTAGTAGTTCACTAACCAAGTCTTTACCAGTTGATTAGAACGTACTTGTTGATACCAAGGTCACCTTATGGCCCAACTAAGCTCACGATCAAAGGGTTACGATAGGTCGTTAATTATGATCCTATTGGCCTAGATATATAAATCACTAGAGAGCTATCCCGGTATCTAGATTACTTGGTTCGTATCACTAGATCCAGTTGAATGATAGGTCGCATACAAACGCACGTAAACAAGTATGATGATAAACATAAACAAACAATTCAACGATAAATTAAGAAATCAAGATAAACAAACCAAACATTTAGATCTTCATAACAATGGCTAATATCTAAATGTATTAGCCTTCAAACATCATAATTAATACAAAAGTAATGATTTAGCCAAGGTAAACTAACTGAGTTAACGAATGATACCAAAAAATAAACGATTACAAGAGTATAATAAATTACACATTGTCTCCTATAGAATTAATCGCATTGCTCGACCTCTTCTGCTCTTTTTCTCCTCTAAAATTGACTTTTATGGTTTAGGTATCGAGAATATGATTTTGCACACTTAAAACTCGTTTTTGAGTTTTCTATTTATAAGGTTTGAAGTTGGTTTCGATATGCGTATCTAAGGTGTTGGATATGGCGTATTGGGGATACGGCGTTTGATATCTTCCAGAATATTTTATTCCCATATAGCTTGAATACGGCGTATTGCCTTCTTCTGGATACGGCGTATTGGATCTTGTTTCCGTGGTCTTTGGTGAGTGCAGGCACATATACGTCGTATCTTCCTTGATGGATATGGCGTATTGGTTGTCAGAACATTAATCATCAAAATATCTTCGTTTAAGCTTCAGAATGCGTGACTTTTAGTTAACTTTCACCAAGTACTCCATAATTACTGTAATTCTCAAATATGAACGATTAAGTAACAATTCTTTGCCATAATTATACAAAATTGGTTAATTGCATGGGATAAATGATGCTATAAAATAGACGTTATTTGATGTCATTAGATAGCTTCATTCCAACGTTGATAAATTCTTAAAAGAGGTTCATAGGGGGAATCATTTAAGGCTTTAGCTAACCCTCCAAATTTAACTAAATCAGAATGACTATAACCATACATTTTAAGTGACAACTTTATTTACAATATAAACAAGAGGTTTTTACGAACAAAGGGAACGAAGAAAAGATAGACTACAAGAAAGCTGATTGACAGAAATTAAAATCTCACTTGATAGGAATCAAGTGAGTAGACCTAAGCTTAATAAAATTCGAAACCTATACTATTCCTCATGCAGTGATGTCAAAAACTTGATTCGGGTCTTACGAACTCGTAAAGAGTTTTACAATCCCCTAGATAGAGTACCTAATCGTTGCATTGTAGTAGAGCAAGGACTCGAGGGTTTTTATCATTCTCTAGGGTAATAACATGTGAAGGCTCGAACTAAACCTAACTAAGATCTAAGGGGTTGAAAGAAGATTATTTTTGTATTTTTATATTTTTTAAAAAGCAAGTAAAATTCTGGTTTTGAGAGGTAGGTTTTAGTTTTAAACTAATTAAACTAAAATTAAATCTAAAATACTTTGGTGGAGACTCATATGATAAACAAATGTATTTACTTAATCATGCACTAATCCTCAGGTTGCTTCTTCTGATCCTATTGCTTTGTCACACTTGTGATGATCTGTGTAAGTATTTTCTAGGTCATGAATAGATTACGTGAATCTTCCGTTAAGACAACGCACAAGTAAGGTAGTATGAAGACTATTACAAGGCCCCTAAGAGTACATTACATGCATTAAAACACTTAAGAGGGATCAACCATATTAGGGGTAAGGTAGTATGAAGACTGTTACTGATGGTATCCTTTCTACACACTTGCGTTTCCCTAGACGTTTATGCTAATGTAATATTTTATAGCTAGTTTTCTAGAGTCTAACGCGTACATCCATCGTAAGAAGCAATATTAAAAGGATCTACAACCTAAGTTTCATGCAATCATAAGTAAATACTGATGGATCTAGCCTAGCATTTTATAGAGAAGCGAAGAACATAAATTAATTAGACGACACATAGACATATTGAAAGATTAAAAGATAAATGACTTCACTTGATTAAAACATGAGTTAAAGGGCGATACAAGAGGGATTTTAGGCCCTAAAATCGATCCTAAAAGCTACTACACCCGAACCCTAATAATAATCATCGTTTTTCTCTTCTCTTTCTTTCTTCTCCAAAAGTTAAACTCAAGTTCACCCTAAAACATAAAAACGAATGCATAAGTACGAAATAGGCGAGAAGGCGTCGCAAGAAATCTAACATCGACGCAATGCCGAATCTTCTAAAGGATTTCTTGAGGCGTTACATCCTAAACGCCAGAGTCAACAAAATATGAACCAAAATTAGAAAGAAAATAGTCCAAGAAAAATAATCAGAAATGAAGATAAGTATTGACAAAGAACAAAAGCGAAAATAAGAGACCCCCATACCCCATCAGTTCCTCTCCCACCGCCCACCTAAATCCCCCTCAAATGCAAGCAAGTACATCACCAGCACCACCCTAATACACGCTCCACCTCCACTACGCCAATCCCACCCCCCCCGCGCCCCCAGCGCTACCGCGCCCCCAACCACGTCTCCATGCCCCTCTCACTCCCTACCACAACCAACAACACCCCCCCCTCCACACCACCTGCCCTACCAGCCTCCCCCACTAACCCCTCTCCCCCCGCCGCCCCCAAGTACCCCACCCTCCTACTTCCACCATGTCCCAACAAACCCCTAATCCTACTACTCCCCAACCGACCGCCCCCCACCCCAAAACACACCAAGCACAACCAACGTCCTAAGCCCCCAGCCGCCCCCCCAACCTAGTCTCACACCCCCGAGTAGGTTAACATACTGGTCAATCAACCCAACCAGCGCCAGCACTTGTTCACGCCGTTTTTCTTGATCATGTATTTTCTCCCCCGAACCCAACATGGCACCCCTACCAATACCGACCATGCATCTCCCCCCCCCACAATAAAACATGAGTTAAAGGGCGATACAAGAGGGATTTTAGGCCCTAAAATCGATCCTAAAAGCTACTACAACCGAACCCTAATAATAATCATCGTTTCTCCAAAGTTATACGCAAGTTCCACCCTAAAACCATAAAATCGAGTTTGCATATATAAGAAATAGGCCGTGATGGCGTCGTAAGAATTCTGACGTCGTCGCTTTGCCGAATCTTCTAAGGGTTTCTTTGAGGCGGTTACATCCTAACGCCATCACAAAGTCCTTGACGCCGTATCTTGTACGTTCTGACGGCGTCGCTAGGAATTGTGACGACGTCTCCAGGCAGTATATGCCTATTCTTGAAACCACTTCATGTAAAGTTGCAATCTTGTCTCGTGTCTTCCTAAATTGTGTCCAAATCACGTGTATATACTCCAAGAGCTTCACAAATGCTAAAAACATAAAAAGAAACGATTAAGCACGTATTTTGGGCATATTTGCATGATTTAGGGGGTTAAATGACCACGAAAAAGTATATAAAATGACACCTCATCACTTCTTTCGCATGTTTGTTATTACTATAAATATTAAGCTATATTTTATGTATACACGTTACTCAAAATATATTTTGGTCAGATATTTTCTCAAGTAAATGTTTGTGGAAAAATCATAAAACCCTACCTACAAGAGGAAGCACGTGCGACTCAAGAACAAATCTTGGTACACCATTCATTATGACAATAACACCCGTTAGTCTCAATCGTATCTTTGACGTAAAGATCACCTACAAGTCGCCTCATATCTTCTCTCCTAGTAACAAAATGATCTACAAAATAATTGCTATGTCCTTTATCACATCGTTAGAAATTGCATGAAGTACATGCCTAAATCTTTTGATCTTATCCCTCAAACAATAAGAGGATTCTTCCATCTTTGGTTATTTTTATTGCATACTTTGATCCAATCATAGTTATTTCAAAGGTCTCGTAGAATAACCCGTTTATCAGATTTACTAGAGGTAGAAACCAATAGGATCGTTCGTAAATGAAACTTAGGACTAGAGAACTATTCCGTTTCTCTATTAACTTAATACCTTTCACGTCATGGAAGTTTTGACACAACTGGGGGATGGACTAGTTGTCGAAGCTTAAGGGTGAAATAGTTGCCATAAGAAAATAGTCTAAATTCCCTTGTTGAATAACTACGCACTCAAGACTCATGGAGAGAAACCTGAAGAAAATTGAAACACCTTACGACTATAAATACAGACGAGACAAAACTAGAAGATTTTATGATTGTACGAGACCTTTCGAAGACCTAACAAGATTACCCCACTTCCCAATACACACAAGTAAAAATTCTTTATTCCAACACTTCAACACCTTCTGTTTTTCTCTCTACACTTCTCTTTAAATCTCACCATCCCACCAACACCTTTTCATCCCTTTTTATTACGAACGTACCTTGATTTTTAGAAATTAAACAAGTTAAAGACTAAAGAAGCAATAGCCATTTCCCCGAGTTAATGACCTAGACAAATTTATCAGTGTTGAATATTTGTTTCCTTTTAAAAAAAACAATCGACCCTTGATTATGTGATGAGGTATCATTTTATACACTCTTTCGAGGTCGTTTAACCCTCAAAATCGTGCATTTATGCCTAAAATAGGTACTTATTCGTTCCTTTTCAGGTATTTCTCATTTGGAAGGCATTTGGAAGAATTACACGTAACTTGGGCTCATTTGGAGAAGAAACAGACGAGACTACGGACCTACATCAACATCTACCAAGAATTTCTCTACAGTGGCTGGAGATGGCGTCACAAATATAATGTGACGCCGTCACCACGAAGATCAAGATGGCGTCACCATAATCCAAGACGGCGTTAGAGCATACGACCCAACCTAATATCTATAATATTCTATTCATGACGGCATCACGATTAAAATGCGATGCCATCATAGCGATTTTCCTATATATAAAAACCCGAATTTAGGGTTTTAAGTGTGTAACTTTAGAATAAAAAGAGGGTATGAACCCTAGTTCGTTTAATAGCTATAAGAGACGATTTTAGGGCCTAAAAAGCCTATTGTACTTCTTCCAATTCATGTTTTAATCAAGTAAGGTTTACTTAATCATTCAATATGTCTATGTGTTGTTTGATTTATTATTCTTGCTTTATCTTCAACATGCTTGGCTAAACCTATTATTGTGTTTATTTATGATTGTATGAAACCTAGAATATAGATCTTAGTGGTGTTGCTTCTTGTGATGGATGTGCACGTTTGGTCTTAGAAAACCAGCTTTCTATCTATAATTGTTGTTGATATGTCTAGGGAAACGTGATTGTGTAGAAAGGATACCATCGGGTAACAGTCCTCATACTACCTTGCCCCCTAATATGGTTGATCCACTTTTAATATATTTCACGTGAACTTAGTGTACTCCTAGGGGCCAGGTAATAGTCTTCATACTACCTTACTTGTGCGTTGCTCTAGCGGCATACTAAGTAGACGGCGGGTTCGTGTAATTCGTTCATGCTTTAGGAAATAGTTACACAGATCATCACAAGTGTGACAAGGCAACAACACTAGGAGAAGCAATCTAGGGAGTAATACATGATTAAATAAACACAGTCTTTTATCTTATTGTTATCACCGGTAGCGTAGTTCATATTTAGTTTAAATAGCTAAAACCAACTAACCTCTCCAATTATATGATTTACTTGCTTTCATAAAAATAAAAATACAAAAAGAATCTTCTCTCAACCATTAGAATTCTGTTAAACCATGATCAAGCCTTCCCTTCCTATTCCTCAAGTAAACGATAAACAACCCCTAGTCATGCCTATACTACACTACAACTATTAGGTGCACTACCTAGGGAGATGTAAAAATTCTCGTGTAGAAATCCTACGATGACCGCACATCAAGTTTTTGGCGCCGCCGCCTGGGGAATAGTTAGGTTTTGATCATAGTTTAGCTTAGTTCTTCTAGCTTAATTCCTTTCAAGTAAGAATTAATTCTTGCATATTAGCTTTCTTATAGTCTATCTTTTCTTTGTGTTATCTGTTTCGTAACGCATTCTCGTCAACAACCATGGGAGACAAGAATCCTATCCGTACTCTAGGAGACTACTCTAAACCTAGCCACGAGGGCTATAGGAATACCATTGAGCTCCCCGCAGGGAACAATATGGTACCTCTTTGATCCGACACTATCCGGTTGGTGCAAAATGGATGCTTATTCCACGAACTTCGGTCCGAGGATCCAAACCAACACCTCAAGGATTTCCTTAAACTTGTGGACTCACTTAACCTTGACGGTGAAAATAGGGAAAGAACACGCTTGCGTTTATTTCAATTTTCCCTTCGCGATCAAACTAGCAATTGGCTTGAACGTCTTCCAGCAGGATCCATCTCCACATGGGAGGATCTTACTACCCGATTCCTTGCTCAATTCTTTCCACCAGGAAGGACCGCAAAACTCCGAAACGATATCCTGATGTTCCAACAACATCATGGAGAATCTTTATCCGAAGCATGGACTCATTTCAAGGACTTACTCCAAAAATTCCCTCATCATGGCATCGATCGTTGGCTCCAAATCCAAATTTTATATGATCATGTCTCCTTCCATATTAAGTGCGAGATTAACCGCACCACCTGCGGCAAACTCCATAATAAGAGCACCGACGAATCTTGGGAAATCATTAAGAACCTCGCCCTCTACGAACATGAAGGCTGGGATGAAACAAACGAATTCGTCAAACCGGTCAAGGCCATTTCTATACCCAATGGCATCCTAAAAACACCTGATCGAAGACTTCTCGATCTCGAAGACTAGATTAACATCTTACAAAAAGGGTCACAACCGACACCCACATCGAGTTCGACACATACCCCTCATGCTTATGTTAATGCAGTCCATCCGAACCCCCATCCGCGAAATCAGAAGGAACTGCCAAAACTGAACACTTTTGCTTTTCATGAACGTACAGCTCACAACCCTCAACCACAAGCGTTAGAAACCACTTTCGAAGCTCGAGTACGGGACTACATGGCAGCGCACACCAAAAGAATGGAAAGATTTGAGAACACCATCTTCAAGCAACACGAGGAAATCAACGATAGGATGACTGAAATGTTCAGGCTTCTCAAGGAACTTACGACCAGCAGAACCCCTATAAAAGTGTTGATAAGGGAAGAAGCCAAATTCCTCGTCACCAAGAACGTAAACTCTATCACCCTTGCAAGAAATGAAGAAGAAGAGAATAGCAAGACGAACGAGACACCCGACAACACTAAGATGCCTACCGAAACGGAAATGCTAGTAAGGAAGGACGAGGCAATAAGTGGATTTGAGAACAGGACCGGAAATGAGTCAATCAAAACACCTGAGAATGATAAAACACCTGAAGCATAAGATCAATGAGAAGCTGATCAAGGGGCTGGTCAACAACAACAGATTTAATAACTCTCGGTCAGGAACCCGAGTTGGAAAGAAAAAGGAGAAGGAATATAAAATATTACCTGGGGGACCTGCTTATGATGCGATTCTCAAGAAGAAGGTAACAAAGAAGGAGGACATCAAAGGAAACTTCAAAATACCTTGCAGCATATGAGGCCTTAAGCATGTAAATGCCCTTGTTGATCATGGGTCTGATGTAAACGTCATGCCTTACTCCACCTATATGAAACTCACCGACGAGAGGCCTGCTAAGACAAACATCAGACTCTCACTAGCTAGCCACTCGTACATTTACCCCTTAGAGATTGCTGAGGATGTGTTAATAGAGGTCGCTAAACACGTATACCCCATAGAATTTGTGGATTTGGACATCAAGGAGAATTAAAAGAGGCCTTTCATCTTAGGAACACCATTCTTGACAACAACCAAGGCCTCAATTAAGTTTGATACAGGCACCATAACCCTAAGGTCAGGAAAAAGTAAGGTAAGTTTCCATAGGATTCCCGATTCCTCCTGTGTGAACAACAAAGGAGTAAAAAATGACATAGAGCCTATAGCCCCCACTATGACTGTTAATAGGCTAGTCTTGGAATGGGAGGAAAAGATAAATCTTCACTTAGAAAGGGAAATGCAGTTCAACTAATAGAGGAGCAAAAATTTCAAAAACAAACACCCCCTCTTATTGTAATTAAGGAAAGAATAGAAGATAAAGGAGAAGTCACGTAAGGACGTGTAACTTCGAGTCTAGCTACAAGACTCGTTAATAAAGAAAAGTGCTTCTTGGGAGGCAACCCAATTTACTTTTCCTGCGTATTAGGAGTGTCTCGTATGTTTTAATTCTTTATAGTTTGTTTTATTATGTTTGAACTATCTTGTAATCATGCTTTGTTTGTCTTTAACTTTGTCTTAATTTCAATCAAAGGTATTTTGCAAACCATAAGTGTAGGGGAATTTATCCGGCTTTTGAGCCAAATTCAAACATGTTAAATAAATTGTTTAAATTAATTCACGTCAGTTTCGAGTTATATGATTGAATTGTTAATTCTTAGGTTTTATGCAGCCTTTCATACAGAAATTAACTTATGGAATCAAGTGCAGGAAATTTTTCACGCGACGCCGTCACCACGATACCTGTGACGGGGTCACAAAAACCCTGACGGCGTCATACGCCCAGGTTTAGAAAACTTAAAGTTCTTAATTATTTTTGAAAATAAAACCTGCAGAACATTTAATATATATATATATATATTTCTATTATAAACCTGCAAAACCTAATGAGTTCAATAATTCTCTCATTCTATCTATCGATTCGAACCCTAAATTCATATTGTATATTTGTCTATCGCACATTTTATGCTTGGTGTAGTTGTCTTTGTCTTTGATTACATGTTATATTTGATGAGAAGAAGCTTGGAAGTTCTTAGGAAGTTTCATTGGATGATTTTTAGAGAACAATTTAACCCGTTATCGCATGTTTCTTCTCTATTATTAAGCAAACCAGGGGAGTACTAGTTTTTTTCCTTGTTTTCTTTTCCCTTTATTCGTTTCAATGGGTACTTCTAGAGAACATTGGGGACAATGTTCAACTTAAGTGTAGGGGGAAAACAAACCTTAGAAACTATTCTTTCTTTTGTCATTTGCTTTGTCCTTAAAATAATGGGTAATATATCGAAACATAGCATAAGAGGTGATTTTTACCCAAATTTAAATTTTTTTATGACACATACTGACGAAAATCGAGTATTAATAGCGTCTCATGGATAGGAATTTATATGACTAGCACAATAACCCTTAGAATTCCACCCAAAAAATGTAAGGTTCACCTTTAGATCTTTAGGAATTCGGGTACCTATCATTGGTAACCCAAGATGATTTTATCTTTACCCGGTTCGAATTAAGGTTGAGCTGCAGGTGTGCATGTCTAATCCAATGTTACGGCTATGTATGCATTGCCTTGTCACCTTTTTTGGAATGTTCGGTGTTAGTAAAATTCATATGAGTGTACCGGTAGCATATTAAATTCTAGATCTTGTTTTTGTGATGCATCCTGAGACCGCATAGTAAGCATTAGGATTTGCTTGATAAGAGGCATTAGGATTAACCCATGTGTTAAACCTATAATTGTTATGATGGTCACACCGATCATATAACTATTCCACACCCTTGCCATGCACTCACCTTTAGTGCATGATACCCCTAGTACAACCCTCCGAGCCTATCCTTTTTCACGGTTCTTGTAATTTTCTGGTGGATTCCAGATTATTAATGAAGAGCATTGTCACCCTTAAACCAATCGTTACACCCAAAAAGCCTTAGCCTACCTTGTATGTACTCACTTTTAGTACATTATTATGTTTAACCCAAGTTAATTATTGAGTACACGGTTGCTAAGTCTTTATCCTTGTAAATACAGTTTTGGGACGATTGGGATTCATGGTAGTATTTATTTCGCGGAAGAATGGGGAAGAAAAGTTAAGTCAATACCCCTATATGTTTGTTAGATGATCTCCATGTTATTTTGATCCACCTCAAATCGGGTCATTAGATAGATTGTAAATATCGAGCATGTAAAAGCTCAAGTGTAGGGGTACGTGTTATAAACCCCATGTTGTGATGTATTATGTTATTTAAAAAAAAGAGATTGATGTAGAGTTGTGTAAAGTTTGTAGATCTTCGTCCGAGTCTTGGCTTAGCAACCAAACCAAAGTGTATTCGTGTAAATAATTAGCTAACCCTTCCACTCTAAATTCACCCAAAGCCACCCAAATGTATCCCATCCGTTTTCGTTTCCATTATATGTTATCTTACACCTACACCCCACAACCCTTTAAAAGACCTCTTAGATAGTAATGAATAATGCTTGCACCTAGCGGTGGAGGTTTGATCATTTACCAAGCCTATGGTAATTTATATGCTATGACAGGTAATGAGTGTTGATTTTCCGTTTCCCCCATATGTTATAATTTATTATACACCCGAGTGAAAGAGAGAATCCCAAACACTTATGTGAGGTGCTAGTATATACTTTCCGTGATTTTAATTACGAGGTCTAGAAGGTTGTGTTGTAAAATACTTTTAAAGAGTAGGTAAAATGACCCCTCATATTGTTATTGTCTAGGTAGAAAAACCCATTTGCTTGAGGATAAGCAAATCCTAAGTGTAGGGGTATTTGATGAGGCGTCATTTTATACACTTTTTCGGGGTCGTTTAACCCCCTAAATCGTGCATTTATGCCCAAAATAGGTACTTAATCGTTCCTTTTTAGGTATTTCTCATTTGCAGGGAATTTGAAAGAATTGCACGTGACTTGGGCTCATTTGGAGAAGAAACGGACAAGACTACGGACCTACACCAACATTTCTCAAGATTATGTTCTCACGGCGTCACAGTTTCTACGTGACGCCGTCACAACGCATCACACGACGGCGTCACACTTTCCACGACGGCGTTAGAAATCACAACCCATCCTATTATCTAGAATATTCTCTTTCATGACGGCATCACGACTAAAACGCGACGTCGTCACAACGTTTTTCCTATATATACAAACTCGAATTTAGGGTTTTGAGGGTGTAACTTTAGAGTGTAACTTTAGAATAAAAAGATGGTACGAACCCTAGTTTTTCGTTTTAGCAGTTTGTTAGGGACATATAGGGCTAAAACCCCATTTACTTCCTTCAATCATGGTCTAATAAAGTAAGGCTTTATTGTAATCATCAATTATGTTCTTGTTGTGTGATTCTTATATGTTCTTTCGAGCTTTATCTATAACAATGCTTAGCTAAACCTCCTATTGTGTTTATTTATGATTGTATGAAACCTCGAATGTATATCTAGTGGTGTTTGCTTCCTAGTGATGGATATTGCCATGTTAGGTCTTAGAAAAACAACTTTTGTCTTATCGTTGTTGATATGGTCCTTAGGAGAATGTAGATCTTAGTGGTGTTGCTTCTTATGATGGATGTGCATGTTAGGTCTTAGAAAACTAGCTTTTGTCTGTATCGCTGTTAATATGTCTAGGAAAACATGATTGTGTAGAAAGGATACCATCGGGTAATAGTCTTCATACTACCTTACTTGTGCGTTGCCTTAACGGAATACTAATTAGACGGCGGGTTCATGTAATTCGTTCATGATTTAGGAAATAATTACACAGATCATCACAAGTGTGACAAAGCAACAACACTAGGAGAAGCAATATAGGGAGTAATACATGATTAAATAAACACAGTCTTTTATTATATTGTTATCACCAGTAGCGTAGATTTATATTTAGTTTAATAGCTAAAACCAACCAACCTCTCAATTATATGATTTACTTGCTTTCCATAAAACATAAAAACACAAAAAGAATGTTCCCTCAACCCTTAGACCATGATCAATCTTTCCTAACCTATTCCTCGAGTGAACGATAACAACCCCCTGAGTCTTGCCTATACTACTACTACAACGATTAGGTGCTCTGCCTAGGGAGTTGTAAAACTTCGTGTAGAAGTCTAATGACGACCGCATCATTTACGTATTTCATTGTTTAATTTTCAAAGGGTTATGCTAATTTGACCTAAAATCATATTTGTAGGACATATTAAGATCTATGAATGAACTTCAAGAAAGATGTAATGAGCTTCAAGCAATAGTGAATGAACAAGCATATCAAGCTCGAAGATTGAAGTGGATTTTAGGTGTTAGTTGGTTTCTTTTTGTTGCTTTTCTCTTGAATTCAATTGTAATCTAAAATTACTAGCTTTGCGTGGTTTAAAATTATCTATGGTTTATGTAGTGGTTTAGAATATTCTATGGTTTAGATTAAAAATTCTTGTAAGTGTTGGGTCATGTTATGTTAGTAATAGTTGATTGAAAATGGTTTTTTGGAATGTTTATTAAAGGATGCTTTTAGTTTATTGTTGCTTATCGCATGAAAATGATAGTGTCAAATAAGTCAAAAAAGACTTGAATGGGCAACAAACAGCCATCTGTACAAATTAAATGTCAAAATTAACTTATTAAATGTTATCATCTACATATATATTAAATGTTAGCATCTAACATCTAATTTACTCACACATGAATCCCTGAAAAACACAAAATAACAAAAACAAACGCTAGAACAAAGTATGCATACTCCAACATGTATTAACAAAGACAAAGTATGCATACTCAAATGTATGCATAAGTCATTGACATACTGTCTGTTGCATAACCAAAAGGATACATGCATAAGTGAAACATGTTTTTTGACACCCTAAGACATATCAGTCTGAATACACAAATAACAAAGACAAGTGACAAAGTTTGGACACCAACTTAAACAGTTTGGAATGACAAAATAAGACCAACACATAACAATACCATGCCTTCACAACCTTTTCTTTACCATTGTACTTTCCAGCCCTATTTGCAACTTCAACAGGTTGGCTTGCTGATCATGTATTGGCAGATGGTGAGTCCCTTATGACAATACCTTGTGATGGTCTTCTATGTGTTGAAGGAGACTGAGTACTTGGAGGAGGCTAAGTACTTAAGGTTTATTTTACGGATGTTTTCCTTTTCTTGTTTCATGCACTTGGTTTTGGTTTTCTACTTTGACCTTTACAAGACCTTCTGTTATGTCCTTTCAAAGTTAGTTTTGGTTTTGCTAACTTTCCCAATGATCTGTTTCTATCTGCTTTATAATCACCATCACAATCTGATGCACTGTCAAAGTCATCAAGGTCCAATTCTTTATATTGTTGGTCTTCTTCCTTCTACTCGACAACACAAGATTCCTAACATAAGTGTCCCTAAAATCCTCCTTATTAAATCCATTAACATCCTCTATAGAACCTCTATAATGTTATCTTGATATATGAATCCATCATCATCAACTTCAGTACTTCTCTTACCATCTTTATTTCCCATGCTACTAGTTTTACCTACTTTTGTGACCATAATAACCTTATCATCACCTCTATTTAACCTACATGATTTACCAATTTCAGTATTCTCAAGGTAACTTAATAAAGGATCAAACTCAGTGGTTGATTCAAGATCAAAAACCAAAGTTTGTTGTTCGTCTATAACAACATTATCCTGAACATAGTCATTCTATATGTATTCAACCCCAGCCCATTCATCATACACTAACATTTTCTTATCAAGTGCTTTCTTAGACATATTTTTACAAGCTTATTGATACAAATTAATTATACATATATATAGAATAATTGCTTGATACATATATAGTATATAACTAAAATAATCAAATAATATGAAGAGTAAGTATTCTGTAAGGTTTTTAAGAAGATTACTTTTAACCAAAGTAAAATCCAAAACCTTCCCGGGTCGTAGTCCCAACGAGGCGTGAATTAAGAATCGTGATTAAGTTTGTGATCGCGTGATTTGAATGATCAAATTTTGATTTGGATTCTATTCCTACTAAAATAATGCAAAAAAACTAATAAAGGCAAGCAACAATTAAAGCAAATAAGGATTGGATCTAAAACGTTAACGGAAATCCTAAAAATGCGACTTAAAACCTAAATTTTCAAAATTTAACCCTAAAAATGAAAATTTAATTTATAAAAGTCCTAAATGATTAAAATTGATTTTAGAAAAAAGAATTATATTTTTTTGACTTTTATTTTATTTTTTATGCATTAAAAACAGTTTTAATCTAAAAATATTCTAAAAAAATACTAAACTAATTTAGAAAAAACAAAAAAATTCAGGAAAATTACTTTGAACTATTCTAGTCCTAAGAAAAATAAAGTGGGTCAGACAGCTTATTGGAATAAGCTATAAATAAGCAAATAAGGCTGTTAAGCTTAAACAGCTAAAAAGGGTATAAAAGAAAAATAGTGAGAAGGTTTAACGTAAAAGACCCAAAGGCGAGTTGGTAGTGTGTGTGTGTGTTAAAGTGTTGGCTATGAGAAGGGGGAGGTCACAGGTTCGAACCTTGTGGCTTCTCTTTTTGTAAAATTGTTTATTTTTATTTTTATTTTTTATAAACTAAAGAACTAAAAAAATAAGCAACTTTAAAAAAGGCACTTTTGACAGAACTTAAAAATAAGCTAGAAATAAGTTAACAAAAGTGACAGACTTAGTTTTTAAACTAAATGACAATTTGATAAAACTGTTTGGCTATTTAAACACAATAAGCAAATGGACAAGCAAATGGGCTACAAACAGATTATTACTAAACCCTAATAAGCATAAAGACTTA
>BQNB010009843.1:66441-85655 GCA_026074375.1 Tanacetum coccineum
GATAGCTTGGAAGCTTTAAAGCCCCGATGTGATGAAGAAAGAGGAGATTTCACATCCAAGGGGATGTCTTCCACCACATTAATGGTTGAATCTCCCGAATCAGGATAATCAACATGAAATGAATCGAACTCGGGAAAGGAAGTAGAATTATTGTCATCTTCTGAGTCGAAATCATCACTCTCAATACCCGGTGGTATTGAGTCATCCGGACCGGGAAATATATTGATCTCTTCCCTAAGAGATTCACTATCCTCCACGGGGATAGAAAATGTGGGAAGAGACTCGATGATCGTATTTGGAATAGCATGAAAATCTTCCAGTGGCCGGGGAGAAGAGTTATCATAAAGCAAACTCTCCAAAAACAAAATATCACCCTCCAGATCAAGGTTGATATTATCACTTCCTGGTGCAATTGATTAGAGACGAGTGAGTTCACCGGCGAACTCATCGAGAATAAAATCAATATTGGGAGGGAAAGCCATCAAAGTATCACGATTGACTAATGATTCAAGAAGATAAGACTCGACATCAAAACGAACATCTTTCGGCGTAGAATCGAGGTCTTTATTATGAATCGGATAAAACTCACTAGAAATGATTTCCTCATCAAGATCAAAAAGAGGGTTCGAATAAGTTTTAAAACTCATTTCGTGAATAACCTCCTCATGACTTGACTCGTTATCACTAAAGGAAGAATCGTCGAAGAGAGGATTGGAAAACGTTGAAAAATTTATCGTTTGAGAATCATCACAATCGGGCACATCACACTCACGTTCATCCTCGGACTCACTTGGGTTTTGGACAAGGCCCTCAACACTAGACTTTATGAATTCGTCCGATTCCGTCTCCAGAATAGTGTTAAGATGCTCATCCTCCATTATGAGGGAGTCCATTTTTGGTGAATCGGGTGTGATTGCGGTAGAACATGTCATGAGATATTCTGAGTGAATATGTATATGCATCCGGAACAACACACAGTTAATTCAGCAGCACTATTTTACGAAGTTTACAATAGCATGGGAAAACTTGATTTGGAGTAGTGTGCCATTTGGAATGTAATTAGTATGCTTTATGCGTCGGTTTGTAAGTCTTGTATGATTATCGTTCTAATATGTTTAAGTGTCTGTTTGTAAGTGTTTGAAGTTAATAGATGTGTATACGTATAATATTTAATAATGAAATGTTTTGTATTTGTGCATCTTGAAAAAGTATACAATATATCATGTTCAACTATAGAAGGGTAATGCATATCCTGACCGAACCGAGAAAATACGGCATATCGGCATTCAAAATACATTTTTAGAGTATCATGTTCAACAATATATTTTTTGTTAGAGTATACGGCATATCGGACCGAAACGAACCTAGAAAACGTAGTGTTTTTATATAAGTATTTATATATTTTATAAGTATCTTTTTAAATATATAGTTATAAAACATATTTTATAAATAATAATGATTTTAAAGGCAAAATTAAATTTTTTGATAAAATACATTATCCCGGGCGACATGTCGCCCGGGAAACCTGCGCGGGAAAAATAGTCGCCAGGGAAACCTTTTTTATTTCAAAAATTTTAATAAAATTATTCCCGGGCGACATGTCGCCCGGGAAACCTTTCATTAAAAAATTATACAGTTTTATAGATATTAAAAAAATATATAAATTTTAATAAAAGGTTTCCCGGGCGACATGTCGCCCGGGAAAAGTATAACAAAACCATTATACACTAACACACGTTAATTATCACTAAACACACGTTAATTATCATTAATCACAAAGGTTAAACGTGGAAAACTTATCCCGGGCGACATGTCGCCCGGGAAAGGTGAGCGGGAAAATTTACCGCCAGGATTTTCGTTGATTATTTTGGTCAAATTTAAACCAAGTTATCCCGGGCGACATGTCGCCCGGGAAACTCTCCACATACTTTGACTAAAAAGTCTATCAGAATTTGTGCCACGTCGGACGGATTTTTGTCGTTTAGCGACTTTTCCCGGGCGACATTTGTCGCCCGGGAAAAGTTCGTCGCCCGTTCTAGTTTTTCTTGTAGTGACCGATGTGAAGAAAGGAGCTGGTTTCTTGATCTTCTTACTTTTAGCAGGTGTCATGCCCACTTTACTGTTTTCAATATCAGATATATACATCTTCATCCATAATAATCCAGATCTCAAGTTTTCATTTTCCTTCACCAACTCCAAATTCACGTCAACATGATTCCTCATGCTTTGGGCACTGGGCATGATTTGGCCACTACGTCTAACATGAAGTGCCATAAGAATCCATACAGAGTTAGATGTGCATGTACATGCAAAGTTATTTTGTAGTTTCAGAATTTAACTTACCTGTTACCTACTATATATGCTCGTACGTACTATATGAAGAGGGAGCTTTGCTTAAGGGAAAAACCTAAAAGAATCAAAAGGTTTTAGAACAAGATACCGATAATTAGTTACATATAACAATGAATGTAAAAGCTAATAATAGCGAAACATTTTGAGTTCAAGTTTTTGTTAGGGTGAGTTGTGGATTATTACTACTGTCTAGTTCTGTCCTTTGCAATATATGGTGATACTCTGTTTGGGTAATATACATGTACTTCCGTAAAAGTCGATAAATGGACAGTGATACGTACATGTTGGCCTTTTAACATACATGCATGTTACTGTGGTTTTCAATAATTCTTTCACAACTTTAGTGCTTGATGTAAAATACTTATTTTAAGCATATGAAACATGATTTGGGCATTTTAATTTGTAAATGTGGTCACCAAGTAATTGTATGCCACGTGAACTTGCAACACAAAATCTTTCCGATCAACATACGTACTCCAACCATTATCCACTTGCATTGCCCAGCCTTGATTTCCTAACAAAATTTAGATGCATGCACTGGGTTCTTGCTTGGAAATGTCAAATGTGTACTTTATCTGCATCGAATCACGATATATACATGATGATCTTTCTCATCATCTAACTTCAAAAAAAAATTATGGACAGAATAACTCTATCAGAGCAAACAAATGTCACAAGTTGCAAATATATGAAGTGCTCTTCTCTTGTATACTTATATTCAAGTGTCTCAGGAGCCGTTTAAAAAAAGAAAAAACTTAAATTTAAGGAGTCGAGTTATTTTGCATACCACTTTTCTCCCACATACCAAAGAACACTTCAGCCAGTTGATTATGTACGGCCATATCAAAGGAAAAAAAACACGAAGGGGCCATTCTTGCACAATTTTGAAACATGACAGAGGGACTAAAAACATAAATATTCAATATTTCTCAACTACCCCCAATTTTCCTTCACAGAAAACACACACATTAGACACATTCTCTCTCTAAATCAAACCTAACCAAAAAATCCAAAAATATGCACAAATTAACCGTGCAAATCACGAAATAAACAAAAAAATGGAACAAGAAACTAGTAAATCAACCGATCATAAAAAGAGGGTTCAAAACGAACTGATTCATAACGCCGATGATGAACGGAATAGATCATGCGATGAGTAGGAAGAAGCAAAACTCATCACCGATTCATATATTTTTGTTTTTTCATAAAGTGATAAGTAATGAGTTAGATTTATTGATTTTGCTACTAAATCACATATGAAAATCGAGCCTTTGTTGGACCGACATCATATCCTTAGAACACTTTATAAGCATCACTGCAATGCTTGTAGATGAGGTTCGTTTGATTTTCACCTAATTTTTCTATTGTTTATATGTTAATTTGCGTGTGTGATTGTTAATTTGGTTAGAGAGAAGTGCAAAAATCATCCCTGTGGTTTGTTAAAAAACCGTCTCACATCCCTCGTTAAATAATTGTCCAAAACACATCCCTCCGTCAATGTTTTGGGACACGATACATCCCTTGTACTAACGGTGCAATTTTTTTTCTCGTCAATTATTAACGAGGGTATAATTTTTAACGGTTTATTTGCAAATATATAGGTGGGGTATTGTTGTCTTTTTGCGCCAAGAGATGATTTTTGCACTTCTCTCTTAAAAAAGGTTTTTTTTGTTTTTTAATTTAAAAAAAAAAACTTTTTACATTATTATTCGTAAAAAATTTTAATTTTTTTTACAAAATCTTAAAAAAAAAATCGTACTTTAAAAAATCTTATTTGTTTAAAAAAAAAAAATTTTGTTTGTTTTTAAATTTTTTTTTACAAAACTTTTAAAAAAAATTCGTACTTTTACAATCTTAGTTTTGAAAAAAAAATGTAAAAATTTTGTATTTTTTAAAATCTTAGTATTTAAAAAGTACAAAAAATTTTTAAAAAGTTTTGTCAAAAAAGTGCGAAATTTAAAAAAATTTCTAAAAACTACGATTTTGGTTCGATTATTTTTTAAAAAAGTGCGTGTGTACATTCGAGCTTCTTCAAAGGTTCAACCATTTACTATAAGGGAGGTTAGGGCTTCTAATATTAGACAACTTGTCAAGATATCTGGTATTGTGAGTCGATGTTCGGATGTAAAACCATTGATGAAGGTTGTTGTTTACACATGTGAAGAGTGTGGTTTTGAAATATATCAGGTATGCAAGCATGTAAAATTTAAACTCATTTCTCTATTTTCATGTACCATTAACTTGTATTAAACATAGTTAGGATGCCAATATATGTGGCCATGAAAGCTACATTTTAGATTTTAGCCGTTTACTTCTATGAAGTAGGCCATAGTGCCATACCAGATATAGAGCAATGAGAGCAGGCTTAGTGGAAGATACATATTGGCATGCACTCAATAGTCAACAAACCAATGGTAGTTGGGGGTAAAATCATGGCCAGGCCTATGATGTACGTGGCCCTGACTTATGACCATAGATTGATTGATGGTAGAGAGGTTGTGTTCTTCGCGAGGCACATCAAGGATGTTGTTGAAGACTCGAGAAGATTGCTTCTTGATATATGAAGAAACACTTTAATGTACAAGTCTTGTTGTGACCATGGGTCGTGGTTCTTTTTCCGTTTTGCGAAGCATAATAAAACTGTATTGATTCATTTTGAGAATATAGTTGATGGAATGTTTGATTTTTTTGTGTATTTGACGCTTTGTGCCGTTTTTCAATGGGCAGAGATGAAGCTCTTTAATTTATAAAGTAAACAATTTCATTGGAGTTCATTCTATATTTGTTTATGAGAGAAGTTGGTTGTAAATGTGTAGCAACTTATATCCCACATTACCAGTGGAGATGAGATATGTCATGATACCGAGTATGGTTTGCTACTTACATGTAGGGGTGTCAGTCGAGTCGGGTCGGGTTCGGGTTAATTTGGTTCGGGTCAAAATCGGGTCAAGACTGAAAATTTCATACCCGATCCTATTTGAATTCGAGTTATCGGGTTTGGGTCAACTCGGATCGGGTCAACTCGGGTTGGGTCAATTTAGGCTCGGGTAAACCCGAATATGAGTAAAATGTAAAAAAATAATATGTTTTTACTCTTTTATATAGAAAATTTATTTAAAATAAATAAATAAATAAATTAGCAAAAAAATTTCAATCCGATACCCGACCCTGATTATTATCCGGTGTACTTGGGTTGACCCGAATAAAATTTTGGACCGACTAACCTGACCCGAGTATGCTTAGAAATTTCAACGCGCGGCCGCTATCACACCCTTGTTATAATATCACTTGTAATATTTCATAAACATAGTTAATGTCTAATATCACTTGTGATATTTGTTATATGACATGTCTAATATCACTTGTGGTATTTCATAAACATAGTTAATGTCTAATATCACTTGTGATATTTTAGAAACAAATAAGTATGCTTTTTAACCTTTAGTATCATATGTGATATTTCATTGTTTTGTTTCTTTTTTTATATATTATCACCTATGGTTTTCTGATATTTTTATACTTTTCAGGTAATAGATGGTTTTTGTGTCTTTCATCGCAATAGACAAGCATAAGAAATGTTTTACTGTCGGTTCATGGTTGCTTAAAAATGAAACTTTGCTCAAAAGTTGTGTTCTCTTTGGAATTTTTAACATGTAATCAATCTTATCTATCACTTGTGATACTATACTTTTAGTAGGAATAAAAGGGTTAAACCTTGTTAGGGTGAATTCTTATTTTGCTCAAAATCAATGCTAAATTAAAGCAATACTTGTTTGATTTTGAGAATACGTCAAGTTTTTATATTCATAGTTTGCTTTCTTTTTATTTATTTTTGTATTTGTAAGTGACACTTGTTTATCACTTGTGATATA
The DNA here is from genome assembly GCA_026074375.1 of Tanacetum coccineum. Lineage (NCBI taxonomy): Eukaryota > Viridiplantae > Streptophyta > Magnoliopsida > Asterales > Asteraceae > Tanacetum > Tanacetum coccineum. The sequence continues at coordinate 72,666 of BQNB010009843.1, forward strand.
ACATTGTATCAAATGTTTCTTTTGTAGTCTAGTCACTTTGTGTACATTTTTATAAGAAAGTAGTTTTGCCTATGTAACGGGCGGAGATGTGGGACTCACCCTCATCCTTTGTACTGGAATGTTTTTTGGAGTAATAAAATTTATCGGGAAAACCCTTTACCCAAAAATATAACATTGTATCAAAGTTGAAAAGTATTTAAATGGATTGTCTTAGTCATTTTAGAGTAATATCTGAGGTGATAAAGTAATAGAATGTGAAATTATTCACTTTAGAGTAATATCTCAAGTGATATAGCCCTGATAAATAAACCCCACTAAAACCTATACCAAAAACCCTAAACCTCTAACCACTAAAATCTATACCAAAAATCCTAAACCCCTAACCAATAGGTACAATATCACAAGTGATATATAAATAACTTTAAAACCTATACCAAAAACCCAAAACCCCACTAAAACTTATACCAAAAACCCTAAACCCCACTAAAACCTACACCAAAAACCCTAAACCCCATTAAAACCTATACCAAAAACCCTAAACCCTAAACCCTAAACTAGTAAAACCTATACCAAAAACCTTAAACCCAATAAAACCTATACCAAAAACCCTAAACCCCACTAAACCCTATACCAAAAACCCTAAACACCACTAAAACCTATACAAAAAACCCTAAACCCCTAACCACTAAAATCTATACCAAAAACCCTAAACCTCAAACCAATAAGTACAATATCACAAGTGATATATAGATAACTTTAAAACCTATACCAAAAACCCTAAACCCCACTAACCCTAAACCCTAAAGCACACTAAAACCTATACCAAAAACCCTAAACCACTAACTAGTAAACACTAAACCCTAAACCCTAAACTCCACTAAAACCTATACCAAAAAACATAAACACATTAAAACCTATACCAAAAACCCTAAACCCCACTAAAACCTATACGAAAAACCTAAACCCTACTAAAACCTATACAAAAACCCTAAACCTCACTAAAACATACACCATAAACCCTAAACCTTAAACCCTAAACCCTAAACTCTAAACCCCTAACTAGTAAAACCTATACCAACAACCCTAAACCTAATAAAACCTATACTTAAAACCCTAAACATCACTAAACCCTTTACCAAAAACCCTAAACCCAACTAAAACCTATACAAAATACCCTAAACACCTAACCACTAAAATCTATACCAAAAACCCTAAACCCCTAACCAATACGTATAATATCACAAGTGATATATAAATAACTTTAAAACCTATACCAAAAACCCTAAACCCCAATAAACCCTAAACCCTAAACCCCACTAAAACCTATACCAATAACCTTAAACCCCTAACCACTAAATCTATACCAAAAACCCTAAACCCCTAACCACTAAAATCTATACCAAAAACCCTAAACCCCTAAGTAACTTTAAAACCTATACCAAAAACCTTAAACACCACTAAAACCTATACCAAAATCCTAAACCCCACTAAAGCCCCCTTAAACCCATAATCACTAAAATCTATACCAAAAACCCTAAACCCCTAACCACTAAAATCTATACCAAAAACCTTAAACCCCTAACCAATAGGTACAATATCACAAGTGATATATAAATAACTTTAAAACTACCAAAAATCCTAAACCCCACTAAAACCTATACCAAAAATCCTAAACCCCACTAAAACCTATACCAAAAACCCTAAACTCCTAACCATTAAAATCTATACCAAAAACCCTAAACATTTACATTACGGTTAAAATTTCACAAGTGATTTTTGTAAATAGATTTAAAAATATAACCAAATCCCTAAACCCCATTAACCCTATACCAAAAAACCCTAAAAACCTCTTAACTAGAAAATATAAAATCACCCCACCCTAAACCCTAAACCCTAAACCCTAAACCCTAAACCCTAAACCCGAAACCCGAAACCCGAAACCCGAAACCCTAAACCCCTAACCAATAGGTATAATATCACCATTGATAAATAAATAAAAGTTTGAGGATTTTGGATTAAACATAATGTTTTCACGGCTCGACCCGGCTGGTTTAATTGGTTGAACCGTTTTTGGTCGAAAAACAGGTTAACTTAAATCGGTTTTTATATTTTAGAAACCCGATTTGACCTGGTGGTTGAACCGGTAACCAGGTGACCCGGTAAGACGGGTCAAATTAAACCGGTTTTTATATTTCTGAAACCTGGTTTGACCCGGTGGAATAGAGACCTGGTTTCCAAAAAACATTGGTTAAATATTGATTAGTTTCCAAATATAGAATTAAGTTTTTCACATTCCACATTCAAGAAATGAAGCAATATCCTTTATATATTAGTATAGAAGTATAGATAGATATATAATAAATATACAAAGCAATAAAATATCACAGATGATACTAAAGGTTAAGAAGCATACTTATTTGTTTATGAAATATCACAAGTGATATTAGACACTAATTATGTTTATGAAATATAGTGCGACGATGTTTTTCGTAAATACCTGAAGGGTTATTTCGTAAATACCAGCGGGGTAAACGGGACTAACCGGGTCGGGTCGACCCGGTGCATTAAATGCACCCGAGGTCGGGTAAGTGGGGCGGATCGAGTCAAGTCGACCTGCCGTATTAAATGCACCGGGTAATCCTAATAATTTGTTGGTTTATATAATTGGAGAGTAGCTTAAATAATCCCTCATTATATGTGTTGCATTTTATTCAGCTCCCTACTCTTATAGTTATCATCTTCATTTTCCCTCACATAGTGTGACATGCAATCACATCCTCAAGGGGCGCCACAAATTAGAATGCTAAATGATCAGAAGGGATAAGACCTAATCCTTGTTCATTTCTCAAAAGACACATGAATACAACAAAAACTTTGGTTTCCATAAGACTAATTAAGCAGGCATAGGTGAGCATGGTAAAGTCAGGTATAACATAATGTGTAGCACAGAACCAAATAGGAATAAGGATATTGTTGATATTTTTATTATGAATAAATACTATCGGAACTTTATTCAGTCGATACGTCGTATTACTTAAATAAGGATTAAACATTGAGTTCGGAAACAGGATTAGAATAGTGTACATTATGCAAACCTTGCAAATAAATAGATGCTACCAATTTATTTCTGTTAAAGGATCGATGACCCACATACTAACTTAAGATATCTGAATCGAGGAATATATGCAAGAAGCCGTATGATGGCAAAAACTACCATTGAAATTATGGCTCAAGTGAACATCCTCCATAACAACTGATTCTTTCCGTTCTTCCCATGCTGTAATAAGTCTGTCAAGACTATCAATAACCATCTCGCTTTATGCCTTAAAACCCTCGATGTCCATTTGTTTAGGACTAATCAAGTCAACTTTAGTCAAACTAGATACTTCCTTAGGTGGTGATTCAGTTTTGGAAGCCTCATGTACACCATTGACCTCTTTCTTAGCTTATTTCTTGGCCTTCGCTTCAGAAACGGCCACTAGATATAGATGTTCACCAGCATGGTAAGTAGAAGACTAGAGGAGGGGGTTTTGCTTTTCATCAACAAAGCTTATCATATGCCGTATGGAATCTGTAGATATAACGGTTGTGATCCCTAACCTGCTTGCCTGCAGAATATTTTCAGTGGATTAAAGCAAAAATAACAAAATAAAATTATACTGAAAGTACGTTCTAGTAGCATTCATCGACATTCAACACACTAGATTGACATGTTAAGCTTGTAGCAACTAAAAATCAGCAGACAATATTTTAAGGAGAAGTCCTATTAGTACACACAGTAAACTCATAAAATTGATTATTATCGCTAGAGGTGGCAATGTCGACCCACATATGAAAGTGTGAATGGGTCAATTTGAGCTGTGTTCTATTTTAAACGGGTCAAATGAAGATCTTTAGCTAGAAACAATATGGGCCAAATCGGTTAAAAGTCATCAAATTACTGATGCATAGATGATAGATGTGATACCTCTCTCTTGCAACATTTCATTCGAAGATTCAGATTATGCTAGTATTCGTATTGATTTGCCATCATAATTAACACATTATTTACATAAGATATAATCGCAGATCAAACAGCCTGGCATAGCCTGTTTTGACCCATTTTTTAATATGGCCTATTACAACCTGAACTAGTCTTGACCCATTATCCAACCCGCCCAACAATTCACCTCTAATCATGCCCCTAAACATGATGGCTGTTATAATATACAGCACAAGTACATTAAAGCTAGCAATATAGATGAAGCTGCAAGACCAAATTTAGGAATCTGTGACTAAGATCCAGAACAAGCATAAACGCCAAAGGACACAAAAGCTAACAGCAAAGATAAGTGTTTTTTAAGCAAGATGGATGTACCAGCAAAGCCGACAATGTAGATTTGCCACATCCACTAGTACCACACAGTAACACGGTCACAGATTCCTTTATTAGCTTCTTATATATTGTATAGTCATTTGTAATTATAAATTGTAAAATGACATAAAAGCTACACACCTCTTTTATCATAGTTTCAAATAAAAGCTACACAAATGTAATTATATATCATATACAAGGTTGCAAAAAGCGCTAGGCGCTAGTCGGGCGGTCGATCACCGCCTAGCTAGTAATCGGTCTAGGCGCCGCCTAGGCGGATTGACATTTTTTTATGTTTTTATTATTATTTTTGATATTTTTAATATTTGTTTCACATATAATCTGTAAAATTTGTATAATTTTAATGATTTTATTAATGTTTTTATTATTTTAAGTCATTATATTTCCTTTAATTAAATTTTATATGTTGCAAAATTAACACTATTGTAGGTTTTTTGTTAAAGTCTATCAGTGTTATTTTATTCATTTAAAGCACAATTAGTTATATGTTGGACCCATAATATTAGTCCTTTAGTGGGCAAAGAAGTCAATTTATAATTAGGTTAAATACATTATCAATACAGCCGTATTTATTCTCTTTTACTTTCCAAGTGATCCTACCTTCTTTCTTTACCTGCAACTTCTTCTTTCTTTATCAACTGTTCGAGTACCAAAACATTCCATTCTTTCTCTAGATAAAACCTAATAAAAAATTAAAACACAAAAAAATGGGCCGATTTATTGACCCGCCTAGCACGATTTGACCGATTTAACCCGCCTAGACGAGATGTTGACCGCCTTTTGACCAAAACGCCTAATTCGACCAATTTGCTGTAAATCGAGGCGGAGGAGGGCCAACTAGCGCCTAGGCGACCGTCTAGGCCGCTTTTTACAACACTGATCATATATTTCATAAAAGCTACACGCTTCTTTTATTAGCTTCTCATATATCGTATAGCCATCTGTAATTATAAATTGTAAAATGACATAAAAGCTACACGCCTCTTTTATCATAGTTTCAAATAAAAGCGTTTAACGTTTAGACAAAATCCAAAAGATAAACACTCGTTGCCAAAGAAGCATTATATACTAAAGTCTAAATGCGCCTAAACGCTCCAGAAAGCTCATTGACAAACACAAAACTGCTATATATACTAAAGTCTAAATGCGCCTAAATGCTCCAGAAAGCTTATTGACAAACACAAAACTCACTAACAAACACAGACTTAAACATACTTCACTATCGCATGTATCATTTCAACTTCGGTACTTAATAACATTAGTTTTCGATAAAATAAACAGCTACGCTAACTAACTCTGTTCGCCTTGTTGCTAAGTTTGAGGATGTGGTGTAGTGACATTACAGTACCCAAACAATCATCCGAATAATTCGCTTAAAACATAAACACGAATAAAAAAGCTACCTGCACACCAGATGTCGCTTTGACGATAATGGACCTCCCATGAGCCACATGACCAATAGTACCTATCACGAAAACACAATAACACATTTACCAAACAAACACAATCTCAATCATCTCAAACACCAAACAAAATCACAAACAATATACCAATGTTTATCGTAGCCTGACGCGATATAATTTCGACGACAATGGATGAAGCTTGGCCACATCTAACTTACTCAAATCTTGTTCCATCAATCCTTTTTCCGCCATACTTTCACACTTTCTAACTGAACCTCAATCTAATTAAACTATAAAAACCCTAACGATTAACACACAACAACTTGCAACAATCAAAACACTAAAAGTTAACCTAATCTGCAATTAGATTGAGATAATAAATTTATTGTTTTAATATATAAAAATTGACCGGTTACGATTTGATTGTGGTGAATTAGGGTTTGATGGTTTGATTTTGGTGAGGTGAAGAAAAAATGGTTATGAACAGAAAGAAATGGAGTAGCGACTGATTTTGGGAAACTGAAGAGAAACATACTTTAGTGTGTGTGATATAAAATGAAAAATAGAAAAAAAATGCTTTATATACTAGACAACAAAATAGGTTTAATAAAATTAAATCTTAGATTAATTTCCACCATTAGATTAAACTCAAATGGATGGTGGGGATTTGTCCCTCAGTATATGGGTAGAAACTAGTATGCAAATGAACTTTGCCAGTAGGTAAGAAGTTGTTGTAATAAATATGATATTGATTCTAATTATTCAGCTCGCATTAATTAGCTTCAAATTACACATATAAACACTCACTCAATAGGTGCAACGAGGTTTTAAGCCCGCGCGTTGCGGCGAAGCATTTGTATACGATTAATTCTCATACACATGTGTAAAAATTGAAATATATCGCACCAACATGTAAAACATTAAGCTGTATGTCTAATGTTTACTTTCTTTTACATGAATCGTTCATTGATATCAAGTATCAATAGTAATCACAATAATGATGCAAAAACATATAGTAAACTCTGCAATCTCTAAACCGAGTCGTGCCCGGGCAAGCAGGGCGAAGAAGTGTTGCACAAATGAAGGCTTCTCGACGTTCTCCGTCACAGTGCAGCCTGTCCTTGTGTATTTGTAGCAATTCCGGTGCAAAAAAACTAAGATTTATTTGTAGTATTGCTTGGTTCACAATGCTCTTCTGGTATGACCAATATAAGACCGATGATTGCGAGACCGTTCACTCCCCTATAAACAGAATAACTCCATTATTTAAGTGAGTATCATTTTCTTACAAACAATTATTCAAGTTCTAATTAGTTGTGAAGTAAATCATATTTCCATTTTTTTGTCCCTCAAGCTTGCTTCCCAAAATATGAACTTTGTAAAGTTAAGCAGTTGTTTTGTTTTCTAAAAAAAGCCCCAAATCCCAATCCAAGGCATTAAGCTTGTTATCTCAACCAAATTTGAAAATAACTAATTTAAAATAAATTTAGTACTTAGTAGTTTTGCCAAGATACATTATGCTATTTCGCACCTAGCATAACCCACTCATATCTAATAAAACGAATTGCTTATAGATGACCATATCATATAGAATGTAATGCGGATAAATAAGTGTTGATAAGTTGAATTGGCATACTCAATGGGAGGACGCTCCTTAGGAAATCGGCATAAGCTATTGGAAACCAAACCATCAAAACAAAGATAACGTATACGGCAAAGTCTCGAGCGAGTATTGATGCCGTCTCTGCGAACAAACCAACCCCCAAAACTACTTAAATCATTATAGCTTGTGAGCAAATCAAACTATTTGTCCTCGAAAATTAGCAGCAAACAAATCTGAACATAGTTATTACCTGTTGTATTACAGCACATCCTTCAAGACGGGCTACTCGTGATCCTGTAATTGCACATTACATGATGCTTGCCCACCATTTCCCGAATTGCACTTGATTCCAAAGTCCTGTAAAAGTAGCACCAAAAACATAAGTTCTGATACATTTACCATGTTTAAAGCTGTCAATAAGACCTTTGACTTTATTGTACCTCTCTGCAACTTGTTTTTTTAATGCTTCAAAGAAGCTTTTAATACTAAAAAACTACCAGTAAATAATGTGGATAAGTTGACTACGTAGTACCTGATGAATGTTATCCCATAAACTATGTAATACATAGCTGATAAGCAACAATGCACAACTATTTTAAACAATAATTATGTTATTGTGAACTTAAATTGAACCAACTGGTATTACTTTTAAAGCTGCAACAAGAAGTGCTCTTTGACCTTCATTCATTGCCACAACTCCGAACATCCATCGTGCATTTGAGTTCTGCCAGCATAAAATGTTATCCCATAAACTGGTGCCAACATTTCTGTCACTATTTTACGCATCTTGTAAGCACTCAATTCTAAGCATAATCATAAGCACAAAAGAGCTAATAAAGGGGTCTTCGGGTTTTCCCTCGAAACCTAAATGATATATTTTATAGATTACTTGGTCTCATTTATAACTTAAGTTCTATTTATTTTGCTTAAACTAAGGAGGTGTTTGGATTAGCTCATTCTATGGCTTATCAAATAAGGAAGTTGTAAAACAAAGTATCTCTCGACATGTTTCTGATTTCTATTGCTTATAGTGGTGCAAGTCATCAAAATATATGTAGGCCAAAAAAACTAAGTGTAAAAACAAATTTGTAAGCTGTGTCTTATTGATCCTAATGTAAAAACAAACTTATATGCTGTAATGAAACATACTACAGAATCGCAAGCGTTATTCTTTCAAAAGTTAGTGTGCTAGTCATTGTTGAACTTAATATGTTTTTGTTTACTCTAATATGTACCAACCTAAAAAAAGACAAAATCATCAAAATATGGATAAATTGGGCATTCAAAATTGGCTCACATTATTAATAATATGATCCGAAACAACCCGTTAAGCATCGTTCGTTCAAATTTATGGCTCTGTTTGGTTATCCGGTGGTTCAGTAGATTAATTCTGTTAAACCGTACCTTCTAATCTATTTACTTTAGCACATATTTACAAGTTAAAAAGAATACGACTCACAAAGAAAGCAAGTATGTTTCCAGAAGTGAAACCGGCTGGAAGCTTTATTACGGCTTGAAAAAGATGGATGGTAAACGCGGGTGGTGACCTTCCTCTGGACAAAGAGGCCGATGCCAAACCATCCATGGATCTCCTGCTCTTCTCCTCTGCTTAAATCTCCTAATAACTTGCTGGACTCGAGGCTTCGTGCTTCTCTTTGCAATCTAAAACTGCAGTTCTCTCCAATGTGGGTACTTAAAGTGAACATTTATTTTACCTTTTTGTCCCATTAGAGACGGAACATACTCAAAGCGACCTATTATTGTGCGCACAGGTCCGCCAACAGGAAGCGTGCTACTGGAAATTGCTTCCACATCATACCGGTTCATATCAAAGTTTGTTGAGAGGTGGAAATTTATATGTACCTGGATATGAGCACCGGAAATTTAGCTAAAAAAAGAATATAACCATATATTGCTAGTTCTTACTTCTTAACATAACTACATAATAAAAGCACAAAAAAATGCAACTGCTTTCATTTACTCAAAATGGGCATAACTACATGTACACGATTAAAAACTGAACTCGAATTCGTGCAGAAATTATTAATTAAGGAGTGTTTGGAATTGCCAGTAGAAACTGCTTAGCAGTTTATTTCATGGTGTTTGTTCTAAAAATAAAGTTTATTTCATGGCGCATAACATCAAGGCCTTTGTTACCTCCTTTTCATTTTAATTCAGGTTTAGTTTCTACCCATTCGTATCATGCCCATAATAGATTTTATAATCTTATTTGGTTCACATCCTTTTCGACATTTATTAACAGGTCTTATTTAGTTTTTAAATTTTGAATACATAGCTAGAGCTTATAAAAAGTTCTTTTTAAGACACCATTAGTAGTTGGTGGTTTGCTTTTAAGCAATTCCAAAGACCTGTAAAATGACTCATTTTCCCTTTTAAACTGATGTTTGAATTCAGCCCCAAACACCTCGTAAAAAATCTTAAAATAAACACTTATAATGAACCAATCAACTTAGCATATTCTATGCTAGAAGCAATAACAAAACAGAGAACAAAAATGAAATACGCCAAATTTGGCCAATTTATCGTAATGTGGCTTATGCATAATCTTTAAAGAGGTCAAATGGTTCAGGAGTCGCCGAAATTGTCTTTATGATGCCTTCTAACTTTCTAAAAACGTTATATTATAAAATTTGTATTATAATAAATTTATAATATTACTGCAATGACTTTAATTTTTGCAATCATATTTATCACACTCAGAATAACTTCATAAAAATAATCCGAAAAAGACTGGCAAAAAGTGTATCAGGTAAACCCAACTCGTATTCACCCATTCTAAACTATTACCCCTTTTGACCCATTATCCGACCTACCCAACATTTTCACGTAAGAAATATAAAAGATGTAATTTGCAAGTTTCACTAATGGATAGAAAGACAAGAGCCAAAGATACTAATACATACATCTTCGTTAGGATTTGGGAATTCAATCTTCCTGTCAATTCTTCCTGGCATGAGAAGAGCTTGATCCAGAATATCGATACGATTTGTAGCCATCAAAACTTGTGAGTACAAAAGACGTGTGTCAAGATAATTCAAAAACATAATATTTACATGGTTGAGTTGACGATTATATCTGATATTCTAATTATACTTCCGGCTTGAATTGAAAAAACGTACCTTGATTTTGTTTGATGCCTCAAATCCATTCAGTTGATTAAGAAGCTCCAGCATGGTCCGTTGAACTTCACCATCATCGAATCCAACTCCAGACACCGTTGTAGCTGATCCAATACTGTCAATTTCATCCATAAATATGATGGATGGGGCGTATCAGCAAGTCTGATTATATACTCTTTTACCTTGCTTAGCGCTTTTAACATGCTCATAGACTTCTTTTTGATACAATTCTTCTATTAAAATGCTTGCTTTTGACCCGTTTGACCCATGTGATGTTTCTTGAGTTATAAAAAAGAATGAATTACCATGGGTTAGCTCTGTTCTTTGTAGGGACATAGAACATAGTTTCAGCCAGCATACTACACTTGCCACCAGAACTGCAACAACAGACCTTAACTACTTAAATATTCGATAATTTACAAATATCAAACCGTGTGTATCTAAGTGTGTGTAGTTATTTTAATGAAGGACATTTAGCAATTACATATCATGACAAAGCAATAAATAATGTATATTTATAGAATCATTAAGGGAGATAATTTTCAATTGGCACTATTAATATACCAATTTATGCAATTAAAGGTCCTCCGCGGGGAGGTCACGTCCCCATCTGATTGTGAAGAGAAAATTTACTTTCTTAGAACATAAATTACTATAAAATGTAGTTCAGATCAAGTATTTGTTACGTGTAGCAAGGACAATACTTGAACATGAAATACCATAGGGACATTCTAGTTTTAAGTTGTGTTCTTGTATAATCCGAAACATTAGTATATCCTTTTTTTAAAAACTTGTTTTTGTTTATGAATGATATTAGAAAATCTATAAGGCACTTTTTAAGTATCTTGTGATGCCAAGAGTGCATCATCTTTCATAATGTATCTATAGCATGCAAAATTTATAAAGGTTTTTTGAGAAACTGAAACTTACTTGTACAATAGGGGCAAAAATGCTTCCTCGAGGAGACGTATCATTGATGCATCTATTTCACTGCAGATAAGCCGCGAATCAAGCCAACTTTGGTGCATTTCTTTGGCCTCTTCCTGTACATAAACCGTGCCTTTATAAGATACTTGTAGCCCTTTCCTTCGGTTGTTTTAAAATCTGACACGTAGGTTATACCTATTACGTTATCAATGTAGATTAAGCCTCTGACAATCCCACAGTCTACGCTTATGAATCCTGCAACGTTTATAAAGTCGCATGATTAGTTTGTCGGTTAACAGGCATATTTATATAGTATATACAATAAATGCTAGTAACATATATTAGAAATCTCTTATAACAATCGTCCCAACCCACTTAAGCGCACCTAATAAAGGTCAGAATCAGTCTACATCTATTAAAGCTTCAAAAGATTTGATTTATAATCCAATATGAGAATCCTAAAAGCTCTTTTAAACACCAACTATGCCACGAAAAGATTTCAACAAATAAGCTACGACCATAAAATAAGCCAAAACCAAAACTCGTGTAAATAAGCCGTGACCAATCAGGCTCAAAATAAGCTCGAAAGAGGAAGAAAAAAAATTGAAGGAAAAAATAAGCCACAAAAATATGGTGATGAAGTAATCTACTAAACAAAACTAAGCCCAAAATATCTAAAAACTAAAAGTTATCCGTGACAAGGATAAATTGAGACACTATAGTTGAGCCCAAGAGTTGGTTATTTTTCCTTGAGAATTCTAGCGAGAAAAAATTATAAGACAAACATAAAAATTAGAGAAAAAAAATAGAAAGATAAGGCGAATAGAAGAAAAAGAAAAAAATAAGCTCACTAAGCCGAATAAGCTCACAAAAAAAACTAAAATCACTAAATCCACCCGTGGCGAGTGATACCAAATGTTATCCCAAAAGTTAACCCATATCACAACAATAAGCCATACCAATAAGCAATAAGCTAGAAAGAGAGAAAGGAAAAATGAAAGATTTATTAGAGAGAGAAAGTAGAGAGTGAAAGATTACACACACACACACACACAAGTGAATGAAATGGTAACCAACACCCTCTCCATGTGTAGAGAGGGTCCTATTTATACCCCTAGCTAACATGTAGGCGTATGGGCTTTTTCTAATAGGCCAGGCTTGGCATATCTTGGGCTTTGAGCCTGAAACACGGATAATAATAGATTACAATCCAAGCCCGTTGAACCCGACTAGCCTATTACTTAACAAGACTAATTGCGACTAATAAGACCGATAACATTCTTGTTCGCTTAAAATAACATTACGGGCTAACACTTTTAATTAAACTTTTCTTTTTAATTTCTTCAACCCCTTTATTCTCTACCAAGACTACAACACTTATAACCTTGTTGGGTTTGTCCTAGTGTCAGCTCTTCCCTTAGTCTTAATTATTCCCTTTTTCCTCACGTTACCTCCATTTTTATATCATACCTTAATGAATTCAATCAACTAATGAAATGCCCTGGGTAGATCCCCTTCGGCTCTGGCTGGATCATGGGAACG
>BQNB010009844.1:3308-85654 GCA_026074375.1 Tanacetum coccineum
TGTATTTCGGTCCAGAAGTCAAGGGTGGATTTTGGGGCTTTAATTCAGTTGCTTAGTTTTACAATTGTTGTTTGGGTACACGTGAGGTTTGGACTAGCATCCGGGCGTGCTCGTTTACGTGTTTGTGTGAGCACTCGTAGAGGTGACCACTTAGTCACTAGTTTCTCATTCTTGGTTTCATATACTTGCTGGTGTCTACGAGGGTATGTTTCTTGTTCAATTTACATATTCCTTATTGTGTGTTTTGTATGTTAATTATTATACTAGACTAGATCTATCCGCTGCGTACTCGTTATAGTTAAATTGGTTAACTTGATTGTTAAATTCTAACAGGTTGCATCGCAAGACACGATGCATGATGCTGGTGTTGTAATATTACTAATCTGTAAGGCTGGATGGTATGATGGTGATAAACCCACTTGACACGTCAGCGCCACATCAGCTTTCTCTTTCCAAATAAAACTCACCTTACAACTCACCTTTGAACCGTAATAAAAACTCACCTCACCACTAAAACTCATCTTTCATTAAAGAGCAATGCTACATTCACTTCTAACTCACATAAAAACTTCCACATACACATGTGGCATGTTAGTTTCACCAATCACTATCAGTCACATTTTCTTCTTTTTTTTCACTACCACTATTTTATTTGTATAAAATGAGTGTGGATCTAGTATTCCTCTTCATTAAAATACCTATTTTATATAAAATGCACCCCACTAAATACCCACACACTCACAACAAAATAAAATATATTAATTAAAAAGTGAGAGGGGCCACCATTATCACAACTCACATATGTGAGTTTCTCACCGAATGGCTCCAAAAAATTGTCAAACTCACCATGCTAGTGAGGGACTCACCTAGGTAAGTTTTAGACCGGGATGGGACTCGCGTGTGACTTGGGGAAGTCACCTAGGTGAGTTTGGCCAAAGTCACCACCATACCGTCTAGACTAAGGCTGGATGGAATAAGGGTGCCTCACTCACCATACACCTCAGCGCCACGTCAGCTTTCTCTCTCCAACTTTACCACTCACATTTCAACCGTTTTAATACTCACCTTTCATACCCAACTCACCTTACACATTATTTTTTTATTTAGTTACTTTCATTCATAAATTAAAAATGTAAACGTAAACGTACAAAATTAATAAAAAGTAAACTAAATTAAAAACTTTTGTTCATAAATTAAAAACGTTACATAACAACAAAATTAAAATACATAACAAACTACGAAACGCTATGAGAACATAAACTATTAGATTGCTCGGTAATTATTGATGACCAACTGGTACTCCTTTTCTTGTTCGCTTCGTAGTCGCCTAATGATAGCATCTCGCACCTCATTTGGTTCGTTAGCCATAGTGTGTGTGTGTGTGTATGAAAATGAATGATATTTTAGAGAGTTGTATGTTGTGTGAGAAAATGAATAATGGTATTTAAAAGTTGTGTATAAAAATGAGTAGAGTAGTAAGTATTTATATGTAAAAAAAAGAGAGTTTTTTAAAAAAAGTTTTTTTATATATATAACGGATAAAAAAACATGTGGGTCTCAAAAAATTACCACTCACCGGTGGTGAGTGGCTCACCTCTGAAGCACCAACTTGCGCGTGAGTTGCCTAGGGTGGCATAACACTCACCGCGGTGAGTGGGCTTTCTTGTGGTGAGTTAAGCCTTATTCCATCTAGCCTAACCATAGTATGGGATCTTTTTAATACTTTTTGCTGATTTTTTGTTAGATTGTTCATACTTTTAGACCCGAATGTAATTTTTAAATAAAAAAAATACAAAGCTCCTAATTAAATACCAACATATTTATTATCATGTAAAAAAACTATATCGGTATTTAACATGATCTTTGAACTATGGTATCAGGATGGCAAAAATGCTGATAAGGATGATGGGTTAAAAATCAAGAAGGTGACGGTCTGGAATATATGGCATACCTAATGGGAAGAATGGCATACATTTGGGGAGCTGATGCAGAGAAGTTCTGTCCACAAAAATGGCTCAATAATGGCGTTTTTCAACCTAAAAGTCCTTTCAAGTTTAGCGCTTTTTAGGATTGTTATTACTCCAGTTTCAAGCTGAATTAAGAATGCTCCCGCACACTCCTTATATTTGTGTATGTTTGTTTGTTTAGGCTGGGCCACATTTATGCTTACGGAAGGAATTTGCTTACAAATTGTTGAAGATCCTTGCTACACTTCTTGAAAAAAAGTAATTAATTAATTTTGTTTTTAACAATAATTAGCAGATATTGGGGTGCTTGAGACTGCTTGCATCGCTACGGCAAACTGTTTATTAAGCAATTATGCAGTTTCTGATAAGCAATCCCAGACATTCCCTTAATCGAATGTTTTATTTGGGTGTTATGTTTTCCATTCTTATCAGTTTCTTTATAGAGCTTGAAGGACTGTGATCTCTTACAAATATGAATAAGTTGTAATTTAGGTTAATCAAGTACAACTGATAAAAGAGTGTTTGAGAATACTTTATTTTTTTTTGCTTTGTGCTCATGTACCAAGTAATAAGGGGGTGTTTGGGTTTACTTATTTATTTATATTTTTCTGCTTATATATCTATTTTTTCGAAAATGTTACAACAACTGATAACATAACAGGGTGTTTGGGAATACTTTCTCTTTGATTTTATTTTTTGTGTGTGGTTTACTCTTATAACTAGTTTAAACCCCGTGTAATACACGGGCTGTTTTAATATATTATTATTAATAAATAAAAAGAATGGAAAAAGCAGTTTTGGTATGCGTCAAACATAACCAAAAGTGGTTGTCTCGATTGTCAATCAATCATCCACGGCAAATTAACTTTACCAATTAATCCCACTGTGGGCGATCTTCCCTAACCGATCTCAAAAACTACTACCATCTTGTTTATCGATCATAGACAAGCCTGAAATAGTGAGATCATTCCTTTGTGATTGATTTTCTTATCGAGTTATTTTCATGATTTGATGATCAGAATCTATAGGGTTGTTGTTTTCGATTTAGGGATTGCTTCTTTGTCGTTTTCCCTTTTTTAATTTTTTTTCCAATTAAATTTCCAATAAAAAACTTAATCCTAATTCCTTTCAAATCCAAAACCCTAACCCCTCGTTTTTAGGTTTTTTTGCTGTGATTTTTCAAATTGGTGATATCTTCTTTGTTTTGATTCAAATGGATTCTAAGAGAACTAAGGAGGATGATGTGCTGAAGATCTCCATGTCCGTGTTCGTGACTAATTTTCCTGAGCAAGCGAGTGCTAAGGATCTATGGAATGCATGCAAACAATATGGGCATGTTGTTGATGCGTTTATTCATAACAAAAGATCAAAGGCTGGTAAGAGATTCGGATTTGTGCGTTTTATTAAAGTTTTTGATGTAGAGCGTTTGGTTAGTAATTTATGTATGGTGTGGATTGGTAGACATAGAATTCATGCTAATGCTGCTAGATTCCATAGGCCTAAGGGTTCTACTAGCAGTCATCAACCTGCTATGAAAGGAAAGATCAGAGACTCATCAATTGGGAATACTAAGGACAATGGGCATAGGGATGATGTAAGTTCCTATGCGAATGTGGTAAAAAATCAGAGCCAAGGGAATGAGGAGAATGATAGCAAGCCAGTGTTGGTTTTAGATGATTCTTGCGTAAACACACAGGATTACTCATGTTGTTTAAATGGGAAGGTGAAGGAGGTTGGAGTGTTAGAAAATCTAAAAGTGGCATTGGGGAATGAAGGTTTCACCGATATTGATTTAAGATACATGGGTGGTTTGTGGGTTATGATTGCTTTTGACTCGGTGGAGGCAAAGGAGAAGTTTTTGTTATCTACAGGAGTATGTTCGTGGTTCTCTCAGCTAATCCAAGCGTCTAGTGAATTCATTACTGATGAACGAGTTACTATGGTGGAAATTGAGGGTATTTGATTGTGTAAGTTTTAAACACACGTAAAATAATATATAAATAAAATATCAAAGAGCAATTAAGAAAATTACCAAGTCACCCTTAGGAAAATTCACTCTAAAAGATATATATAATATAATATATAATACGTATGTTTTCCGGAAGTATGATCTCCCGGGTCGTTATCCCAAAGATTTGAGAAATTGAAACCTCGTTTGATATTGGATATTGATTTGAATGGGTTCGAAGATTGATTGGGTTTTCTATAACTACTAATTAAAAGCACAATTAAAAACAAGCAATTAAAAACAATTAAACACTTAACAATTAACGGGAAACAAATAAAACGCGACAAATAAGCAAGTAGGGTAAAACTAACTCCTAAAAATGCAAACTAAATTTCTAAACCTAAAATAGGATAAAATAAAATTTTAAGAAAAAGAAAAATATTTTTTTGAATATTTTTGAATTTATTATGAATTAAAAACTAATTTTAATCTAATTAAATCCTAAAAAATAGCAAATAAAGTCCTAAAAATTGAGAAAAATAATTTTTAAACTTAGAAAAGTCTAAAATGTTGTAAAAGCTAAGAAAACTATTTTTAACTATTTTAAAAATTAAAATCCTATTTTTAAAATTAAAAATAAAAGCTCAAAAATGAAAATTAAAATCTAAAAAGGGTGACAATGATTTTTCTTAATGTAAAACTAAAGCTATTTTTTATAAAACTAAAAACTATTTTTTTGTATTTTTCTGAAACTTTTTTTTATTTTTTATTTTCGAAAATTAAAACTTTAGAAAAATGATTAAAAATAATCTACTTAATGGAAAAATACCAAAAATTCAGGGAAAATCTAAAAAGCAACAAAGAACACAAGAAAAATAAAATCAAGCAAACAACTTAACTAATAAGCCCCTAATAAGCACAAACAGGCTACGGCTTATAATGAAAAAGGAAAATTAAAACGTGTATAACTATTAAATGGTGCAAGCTTTGGTTGGATGAGCTATTGAAGCAAAGTGGTAAAACATGTGTGTTGTGTGCTTGAGGTCGTGGGTTCAAGTCTGGCAAATCCCTATTTTTTTGCAATTTTTTTATTTTTTGAAAACAAAAGGCACAAGCTTGTAAAACTCACTTTTTTAAGCAACTTTAATTAAGACAACATAAGCTCACACTCAATATTAAGCTATAAAAGAGCTTGTGAATGCTGCTGATACATGGAAAAGGTGGCTTTTGAGCCCGAAAACGTAGTGCTTATTTGGACTAAAAAGCTTGCACACAGCTTGATTTAAACTCAAATTTAAAACCAAAAGATGTTCCAGGTAGCTTATGATGTCTATAAGCTAATGAATAATAATAACTTAAGATAAAACCCTAAGAGGCTATTAAAACTTTGAATCAAAATGGCAAACTCAGGAAAAACACTAAAAAGCTTAAAGAAAAGAAAAGCTAAATTGCACAATAAGCTGAAATGACACCTGAACTTTTGCAAACTTAACAATCAGCTTATAGACTATAGATTCTAATTATAAAAACAACTATTAAAATCTAGAAATCAAAACTTAAAATGCTAAAATCTAATTCTACTGTTTTCTGGTCTTTTTGGATTTTGATTGACTATAAATAAGCAAATTATCCTAACAAATAAGCCCCTAGAACATGAAAACTAAAACTTAATCTAGAATAAAGCGATATATAAAGCTAAAAGCTATTAAATTTAGAAAGGACTAAAAGCTATCAATACTGGCTAAAAATGAGGCAAAAAGTCAGCAGTAGTAACTGAGGTTACTACTGCTGATGCACTTGACAAGGGAACAAAACAAACTTGCAGTTGCCCTTAAGGGACACTACTGCACTAGACACTCTTAATGAGTGTATTTGAACATAGTAAAAACACAAACTAAGCCTTAAGAACTCGGATCAAAATTCTAGCAAGTAAAGCAAAAAGAAATTTTCCCCTGATGCTGAGACAAGATTAATAAGCCATAAAATGATTTAAAACTTAAACTAAACCTCAAATCCTTTTTAAAAACTTGATCAAATATTAACATTCAACTGTCCAAAATGAAAACATAAAATTCCTTTGACTTTTGATGGTCAAATAAGACTAAACCAAACACTCCTTAAGAACTATGACAGATTTAGATGAGCTTATTCTTTGAATTCTAATTAACAAGACCTAATTACCAGATGAAAACTAGCTTATAACTAACTTAATAAACATAAATCCACAACTGAATAGGCTAGAATCAAAGATCTACAACTATGATATCTAATTTTTTTGGTTTTTATGATTTTAAAGACAAATAAATGACAAACTAAGATCTAGAATGCTAAAGCTAAAAACTTATTAAGAAACATGATTAATAAGCTCAAACTAACAGTAATAAGCACAAATAAGCTAGATATTAAGCATATTAAGCAATTGTAAACAACTAAAGCAATAAAAGCAGGAATAAGACAAGTAAAGTAAATAGGAAACTTACAAAAGGCTTCAGCTTAACAGAAGCTTATAGGCTCTTAGAGCTTATCTACAGCTCTGGCTTATCAGAGATAAGCCAGTAAAGTCCATGGAAGCCCTTCCATGATAGGCTTCCCTTCCAAAAGCTTATAAGTCCAAATAGTCTAGGTTTTTAAGCTGATTTAAAGGTTTAAGTAGATTAATAAGACTGAATTAAGCTCTATCACTAGCTTAGAGACTAGTGAGAGCTATTGAGAGCTTATAAGTCATAACATACACACTATGAACTATTTGAGAGCTTATTTCAAATGCTTAAAGGAAAAACTAAATTTCATTAAACTGAAAAGGAGTGATTACATTATACTTGAAAAAAAATTACAACTGATTTTAAAGGAAATTACTATAAGCTACTAAAAAGCTACAAGCTAAACTATGTGAAAAGGAAAAAAAAAGAAAGATGATGTGTGTGGAAGTGAAGCATTTTAAGCCAGCTGCTGAAGGTTCTAGCCTCTTGCTTTCTTCCCACGCTCCTTCTAATCTCTGCCATTCATTCTTCCCAATGATTGGTAAGTAGATCTTGGCCCTTGGATCATTTCATAACTCACACGGATTGCCAGCGTGGCAATCCATGTGATGTGACCTTGTACTTTCTATGAGAGTATAATCAGTGTAAAAACCCACTTCTCTTGTGCTTCCTCTCTTCCACGTAGCATTCTTTTGTTAGGGATTGACCAATAGCATTGCTTGGTGATGTAATGACCCTGCCACATCAATCATTTGTACTTGAATTGTCTATTTTGTCCCTTAATTGGCAAAAGCCCCATGGTTTGGAAGTGGTGGGTGATTTGGGGAATACCATGAATGGTTAATTGTTAATGGTCCATATTTTATTTGTTTAACTGAATATGGGTACACATGGTGTGGTAATTTTGGGAATAATGGCAGCTAGGTCCTTGTCTTTGTTTTTAAGTAAAAAGTGTAGTGTTAAATTTTTTGACTTTTTAAAAATGAAGAAATGGCCCCTTTGATATTTATAAAAGGTTTATGTTTGGATATAGGGCTTTTGTTTATGGGCTTTGGATCCAGTTTGAGGTTTTTAAGGGAAATGGGCCATTTAGACTTCAAGGACCATTTTTGTAATCTTTTTGAAACTTAAGGGACTGAATTTGAAACTTTTGGAATTTTTTTGTCCTTTAGTCTTTGACTTTTGTTGACCCATAGTTGACTGAGAGCTTTACGATTTGACTTTGGCTTGATTACCCGTCTTCTTTTGTGCTCATTCGTTTCCCGTGACCCGTGGTTTGCCCGTTTTTTGACGGTTTCTCGTGATTTTTGTCTTATCATACATGCACACCAAAACCCAAAAACACACAGATCTTAGCCATTAAAATCATAGTTTTTACACCGGAATTTTAGGGTCCTTTGGTATAAAAGGATTGTGTGATTTCACACATCCATAGCCCCTTAAGGAAACCACTTCTCACTCAGTTGAAACACAAAAAACAGAGATTAAATTCTATAGTAGGAGACCCAAATAGGTAAAATCTATAGGTTCAAGTAAAAAAGGTAAGATTGTAGAATCTAGGATTGCTAACAACTCGGAACCCAATCATTCTTGGGAATCCAATGCTACAGATGTTCCATCTTCTTCTTCTCTTGTCAATGACAAGTTCTCTAGATTGTTCTTTGGTATCTGGACTTTGGATGATCAAAACATATGATAGGAAAAAAAAAAAAAAAAAAAAAAACCGCTCCTCAGCTCATGAACTACGATTAGTAAATTTTTGGGAACTGTATAGATTCAACTTACCAGATTGCAAAGATTATAGGTTATGGTGATTATCAGTTAGGGAATGTAACTATCTCAAGGGTATATTATGTTAAGGGCCTCAGATGTTGGGATTAAAAGGCTTCTTAGTACTGTTGAAGTTAATGCTGCTAGTTATGATTATTACTGTTGCTGGTTATGTTTCTACTGTTGGAATACACTATGTTATTACTGCTGTTAGAGTTAAGTTAGTATTGTTAAGGTATAAGTTAGTACTTCTTTGGGATAGGAATAGATATATTAGGAAAAGCTATGTATAGTTAAAAATGCTTTTTAAAAGCCCATTAGGGTTCCTTGGTGTATAAAAGGAGACCCTAGGGCATGTAGTTTATACATCTCTCATTCATATACATTCATATAATTCATAGTTTATAGCTTCAAGGTTTTGTATAGCCCTAACACTATCAAGAGTGTTCGTTTTTATATTGAGGCTGAAAGTTTAGTTATCTTTGTGTGTATTCAATATTTACTGTTTTATTGATTATTCTTCTTAATATCATAGACTAGATTCCGCATAGTCTTTGATATATTCAATCAAAGCTTATACCATAAGTTGTCTTAGCTCTATTCAATACAACTAAGCCTTTTACAAGTTAAGCAATATCTATTCAAGTGGGATCAACATCGGACATAACTTGTTTTTAGTTGGACAATTCTGTGACTCGGATCTTGAAGTTTCTTTTCGAAAAACACTTGCATTATTTAGGATTTAGACGGTGTTGATCTACTTTCAGGATCTAGAGATACAAACTTGTACACAATTTCTCTTGATGACATGCTAAAGACTTCTCTGATCTGTTTACTATCAAAAGCTTCAAAGACTAAGAGTTGGTTATGGCACCAATGGTTATCTCATCTTAATTTTGGTACTCTAAATCAACTATACAAATACGGTCTTGCACGAGGCATTCCAAAGCTTAAATTTAAGAAAGCTCATCAGTCTTCTTTCTCTCTCTAAAAACCTTCTTTCTCTCTCTAAATCTCTTGATCACTAACATTTTTTGATCTTATTTCAAGTGATCCAATCTCTTCTTTCTCAACTCTCCTCTCTATCAAGTGCAAGAGAAGAACATTTGTATTCGCCATGAAACGAATTGTTGTAGCCTAGTGATTTCTCCTTCTTTCTTCTAAGAACCAAATCTCTATCTTAATTATCTTGTGTGATTGTATAAATCGGATAGTGTATAATCCAATAGTGTAGATTTTGTGATTGTGTATTACTTGTGAAGTGGTAGATTGGTTCTAGCTAAGATTAGGATTCGACATTTAGCTTAGTGTCAGAAAACAACGTAAGCGACATGTAAACGGTTTTTCATCCGCCTAAAGGGAGCTTGTTGACATAGTGAAATCTTGAGTAGGATACTCGAGGAGTGAAGCAGGACGAAGAGGAGCTTCGTAGCCTAACCACTATAAATCTTGGTGTCTTGGTTTGATTGTTCCTTCCCTCACCTCTTTATATTGTTGTGATCCTTACTTATTGTTTGTTTAGTTATAAATAGTAGCTACATAAATTGTTGGTTCATATTATTGGTTGGTTGAACATATACTCAGATCTAACAAATTTTAGAAGTAAAATTTTAAAACGCTAATTAACTTGTAAACTATTCAACCCCCTTTCTAGTTTCCACAGTAACCATACAATTCAAGCCTACCCAAACTATTCCCCTAGAGTATGATAATAACCCCCTGAGTCTTACCTATACTACACTATAACAGTTAGGTACACTGCCTAGGAGGGTTGTAAAACTTATGCGTTTACAACAAACACATCATTCACGTGGTGGACATCCTAAAGAGGTGACAAGAATGACACATGTAGTGACACCCTTAGATCAGGTGGTTATGAGAACATTCAACAAGATCTGTGCATACTAACAAAATGCCTGCGACACTACCTCAACACGAGTGAGATAGCTACATAATAACACCCTTGAGGATAAGTTCTCAGGCATATTCTCAACCAGAATGGGTTATCCAGGTAAGAACTAATATGTGTTTAGCCAGTGTGATGAGGTGTACTTTTATATACTTTTTCAGGCTCATTTAACCCCCAAAATAATGCAAATATGCCTAAATATTCCACCTAATTGTTTCTTTTTGTTATTTTAGCATTTGGGAAGCACTTGGTGGAAAAGCACATGACTTGGGCTCGATTTAGGAAGAAACTAGACAAAAACACAACTTTTTAAGCTGGCAACTTCCATCCTAGCCTTCACCAAAAGAGCCTAGAAAGTTGATTTTTGGACAAAAAGTGTGACTTCTCAGTAAGTGGAGATGACGTCAGAATTATCCCTTAACGCTATCAGGATCATATAGTGACGGCGTCACCACGTATTGCGATAACGTTACAATAGCCGACTTAAAGAAACCCTTGGAAGATTTGACTGGCTGACGGCGTCTCAAAACCCTAGCGACACCGTCAGGACCCAATTCCTATATATACAAACCTTATTTTCTCATAAATTAGTGTGGAAACTTGGGAGAAATTTTGTAGCATATATCATAACCGAATTTTAGGGTTTTCTAACCCTTTTGAACTAATTGTTACTACATGTTTAATTGAAGTAAAGTTTATAATCCATTTAATCATTCTATATGTCTATGTTTTGTTTGATTTCATGTTCTTTACTTTCTATTAACATGCTTGGCTAAATTAAATTAGTGATGATTGCATGAAACCTAGTTTGTAATCTTTATTATATTGCTTCTTAGTGGTGTGCATGTTAGGTGATGACATCAAATAACGTTACTTTTATAGCATCATTTATCCCATGGTGACTAACCCATATTTATTAATAATTACAAAGAAAATGTTTTACTTAATGATTTGTATTTGAGCAATTTGTTGGGATTCAATATTTTTTAAATTGTTTTGGAAGTTACTACTGCTAAGTAGAGTTAGTGCAGCTAAGAATAACTTGTGCTGTTAGGTGATATTAGTGAAAGAAAAGACTAAGTAGTTACTGCTGCCAGATTATCTACAGCTAGTAATATATTACTCAGCAAAATGGAAGTAAGACTTCTCAATAGACTATAGAAAAATACGTACTAAGTATTTAATACTGCAAGTTAAAAGTTACTACTATTAGAGTAACTTAGTACTACTTAGTATATGTTATTACTAGCTTAGTAAAGTTTACAACTGATTTAGCATAAATTTAGTACTTGCTAGTGTAGACTTAGTACTGCTGATAAGAATGAAGAAAATAATACTAAGTATTTACTACTGCTTGAACACAGTAGTGCTGCTGGATAAAAAAGTTATTGCTGCCTGGTTACAATTTGCTGAAAGAATTACAACTGCTCAGAAGAGTTTCTACTGCAAAGGATATAAGAAAGAAAATGGTAAAGATGAAGATTGTTTATCAAGATTACTTATGGGATAAGTATGAGATATTTTTGTAAAAGATTCGTATAAGTTATTTGTTTAGAAGATCATGATAACTTAGGAAAGTATTGTAAGCCTTGTAGGACTCCTTGGTGTATAAAAAGAGGTCCTAAGGCATAATGTTTATATAATTCAGATATTTAGAAAAGTGTTATTCGTAGCTTCAAGGCTTTGTAAACCCTAACACTATTAAAAGTGTTCGTATTATATTAAGACTGAAAGTTTGGTAAATTATTTTGTTATTGATCTTGTTCATTATTGTTTCATTGAAATTCTTCTTAGTATCATTGACTAGATTCTGCATAGTCTTTGATATTCACAATCAAAGTTTCTACTATAGTTGTGTTAGATTTATCTTGTATAACTATACCTTATACAAGCTAAGGGATTAAAGATCTATTCTATTAGGATCAACAAGTGGTATTAGAGCTTGTGAGAAGCTTTGAATAAGAAGAAACTTGACTACACACAAGATCTACTTTTTCAAGAAGCAATGGACTCTCAATCTACTCAAACCATCAAACTACCAATACTCCAACCTGGTGAGTATGATCTCTGGAAGATGAGGATGGAGCAGTACCTATAGTGCATTGATTATACTTTATGGGAGATCGTAGAAAATGGTAATGCACCCATAGTAACAAAAACTGTTGATGGTAAGGAGACTGTTATCCCTCCTACAATTGTTGAAGAGAAGGCACAAAGAAGGGCAGAGTTGAAGGCAATAAGCACTTTGTTGATGGCCTTACCTAATGAGCATCAATTAAAGTTCAACTCATACAAGGATGCTAAGACACTGATGCAAGCTATTAAGAACAGATTTGGAGGTAATACTGCTACAAAGAAAACTCAGAAAAATCTTCTGAAGCAGCAGTATGAAAACTTTGTTGCATCCAACACAGACTTAATTGAGCAAACCTATGAAAGGCTTCAAAAGCTAATTAGTCAACTGGAGATGCATGGTGAAGTCATCCCTCAAGAAGACATCAATCAGAAGTTCTTGAGAAGTTTGTCACAAGAATGGACTATGCATACTATTGTATGGAGGAATAAACCAGAGATTGAAACTTTAATTTTGGATGATCTCTTTTACAACCTGAAGGCTTATGAATCAGAGGTCAAGGGACATCTAACTCAACCATAAACTCACATAATGTAGCTTTTCTGTCCTCTATCAGCACTAACAGTGCAACTCGAGCAGTTAATACTGCTCAGGGTGTTAATACTGCTAGCACTTAGGGTGCTCTGATAGCTCAACAACTGTTGAAAATTTGAGTGATGCTGTGATTTATTCCTTCTTTGCTAGCCAACCAAGTACTCCACAGCTAGATAATGAATATCTACAACAAATCAATCCTGATGATCTAGAAGAGATGGATTTGAGGTGGAACATTGCTATGCTGACAATAAGGGCAAGAAGATTCCTGAAGAATACTGGAAGGAAACTAGACATGGCCAGCCAAACATTTCTACAGTTTAATGTAATTTTGACAATCTAATGTGGTAGTGGTTTCAACTGCCACAAGAGAGGACACTTTGCAAGGGAATGCAGGGCACCTAAGAATCAAGACAGCAGGAACAATGAGCCTACAAAAAGGACTGTGCCAGTTGAAGAAACTACTTAAAATTCTTTAGTATCTCAGTGTGATGGCTTTGGCTATGATTGGAGTGACCAAGCAGAAGAAGGTCCAACCAATTTTGCTCTCATGGCTTATTCTTCAATAAGTTCAAGTTCTTCTACAAACTCTGAGGTACCTAGACTTAAGAACAGCTAGGATAAGTGTTGTCTCTTATAAAACTGGTTTAGAATCTGTAGAAGCTAGACTAGTAGTCTTTAAGAAAAATGAATCTGTGTATGAGGAAGATATAAAACTCTTAAAACGTGAAATCTAATTAAGAGATTTAGATATTATAGAGCTTAAAATGAAGTTAAAATTGGCTACAAAAGAAAAAGATGAGGTTCAACTTACAGTACAAAAATTTGAAAATTCATCAAAAAAACAAGTAAACTTATAGACAGACAATAATCTATAAGAGTATAACTGGAAGTAGGTATAAGTTGTCCACCTCCTTATATTCTAAGGAATTTATGCCACCAAAAACTAATTTAGTTTACTTTAGTCTAAATGTTTTGTTGATGAGTCTGATAGTGTGTCAATAGAATGAAAAGCCTACGATGGAAAAACCTACTGTTGAGACTAATGAGCCAAAGACTGCTAGGAAAGAAAATGAAGCTCCAATAATTGAGGATTGGGTATCTGAAAGTGAGGAAGAAGATGTGCCTAAAATTAAAACTGTTGAGATGTTTAATAAACCTAGTTTTGCTAAGATAAACTTTGTTAAGTCTACTAAGCAAGTAAAATCTCCTAGGAACACATCAATTAATAAAAATAGGCAAAACACACCTAGTCCTAGAGGGAACAAGAGAAATTGGAACCAGCAAATGTCTCAAAAATTAGGGAATGATTTTGAGATGTTCAACAAAGCTTGTCATGTGTGTGGTAGTTTTGAACATTTAAGGAAAGATTGCAATAACTGGTATAATAATCAAAGGTTTGAAAAACACAGTTTGGACCAATGTTTAAAGGGTGAAAAAATAGAATTTCTCTAAATTAACTTACCTCAGTCCAAAAAGGAACATGGTTCCAAGAATAGTCTTAACTAGGTCTGGCCCAATTATACTTAATACTGCTAGACCAGTTAATACTGTTCAACCAAGAACAGCAGTGAATAATGCATGACCCATGAAAAATGTTATTAATAATGCATATTCAACTGCTAGAAGGCCGTTTAACAAAATAATAGCAGCTAATAATAGTAATTTTAATAAGAGGGTTAATAATGTTAATTATAAAAATGTTAATGCTGCTAGGCCAAATGCAGTAGTTAATACTGCTAGGCCATAAGCAGTTCTTAGTGATGTTAAGTGAAACAAGGGAAATGATGTTAAGGCCTCAGCATGTCAGGTTTGGAAACCAAAACATAAAGTCTTAGACCATGTCTCCAGAAACAATGGTGCATCAATGTCCTTTAAAAGATTTGACTATGTTGATGCACAAGGCAAATCTAAGTTAGTAATGGCTTGGGTCTCCAAAAGAAACTAATTTTCCTACCATTATGTGCAGGGCAATCCATAGCAAGATTTGAAGGATAAAGGAGTGATTGACAGTGGATGCTCTAGGCACATGACATGAAACGGATCCTATCTTACAGATTATGAAGAAATTGATGGAGGATTTGTTGCCTTTGGAGGTAATTCCAAAGGAGGGGAAATTACTGGGAAAGGTAAAATAAGAACTTTTAAATTGGATTTTGAAGATGTGTATTTTGTAAAAGAACTAAAGTTTAACCTCTTTAGTGTCTCACAAATGTGTGACAAGAAGAATAGTGTTCTTTTTACTGATATTGCATGTGTTGTTTCGTCTCCAGACTTTAAGTTAACTGATGAAAGTTATGTTTTGCTTAAAGTTCCTAGAAAGGATAATATGTACAGTGTTGATTTAAAGAATGTTATTCCTCAAGGAGGTCTAACTTGTCTCTTTACAAAAGCCACACCAGATGAATCTAATCTTTGGCATAGGAGGCTTGGACATGTAAATTTCAAATAAATGAATAAATTAGTAAGGGGAAACCTTGTAAGAGGTTTACCTTCAAAACTTTTTTAAATTAATCAAACCTGTGTTGCTTGTCAGAAGGGAAAGCAACACAAAGCTTCTTGTAAGACCAAAACAGTCGGTTCAATTAGCCAACCATTACAAATGTTGCACATGGATTTATTTGGACCAACATTTGTAAAGAGTTTAATGAAAAAGATGTACTACCTGGTTGTCACATATGATTTTAGTAGGTTTAGCTGGGTTTTCTTTTTAGCCACTGGATTGAGACCATGGGAATCCTTAGGCTTTTTATTAACAGGAATAGAAAATCAAATAAATCACAGAGTTAAAATAATCAGATGTGACACTAGAACTGAATTTAAGAATAAGGAAATGAATCAGTTTTGTGAGATGAAATGGATTAAGATAGAATTTAGTGTTGCTAGGACTCCACAACAAAATGGAGTAGCCGAAAGGAAAAATAGAACACTAATTGAGGCTGATAGAACTATGCTAGCTGATTTAAAATTACCTACTACCTTTTGGGCTGAAGCAGTTAATACTGCTTGTTATGTACAAAATAGGGTATTAGTAATTAAGCCTCACAACAAGACCCCATAT
Source organism: Tanacetum coccineum (assembly GCA_026074375.1). NCBI lineage: Eukaryota > Viridiplantae > Streptophyta > Magnoliopsida > Asterales > Asteraceae > Tanacetum > Tanacetum coccineum. The sequence goes on from BQNB010009844.1 coordinate 19,112, forward strand.
GAACTTTTCCATGGTAGAACACCAAGTTTAAGCTTTATGAGACCATTTGGGTGTTCCTGGTACAATTTTAACTACCTTTATATCACCTAGGTAAGTTTGATGGGAAGGCTGATGAGGGTTTCTTTGTTGGATACTATGTGAATAGCAAGGCATTTAGAGTACTTAACAGCAGAACTAGGATACTAGAAGAGACCTTGCACATTACTTTTCTTGAAAATAAATCTAATGTTGCAAGGAGTAGACCAGAATGGCTTTTTGATATTGATATACTAACAAAATCTATGAACTATAACCTAGTTGTTACAGGGAATCAATCTAATGGTAATGCAGGTACAAAAGCATGTGATGATGCAGGTAAAGCTAGAGTGTTGATCCCAACTAGATCTTGCAGACATTGTAAAAGGGTTAGTTGTATTGAATAGATTCAAGACAACTATGCTAGAAACTTTGTTGATACTAAGAGTATGCGGAATCTACTCTTTAGTACTTAGAAGAATATCAATGTAATAGTAAACTATAATGCAGTAGAATGAATAAATAATGAATATAACCAAAAAGCTTCAATATTATTATGATGAATAATACGAGTACTCTGTCTAGTACTAGGGTTTACAACCTTGAAGCTACAAAGAAAGACTGATTGATGTGTATCTAAACCATAACCTAGGATCTCCTTTTATACACCAAGGAGTCCTTTACAAGATAACTATGAATCTTCTAAAACATTAAGCTTGTATGCATATCTTTCTAAATATATAGAATATACACAAGATAACTAATACATATCTTTTAACACGTCTTTACTCCTCTTCACACGTCTTTATCTTCATGCAGTATTTAGTCTTTATCAGCAGTATAAATCCCTTCAGCAGTGTTAAGTTTAGTACTAGCAGTACTAACTTATACCTAGCAGTACTAACATTCTTCTAGCAGTACTAACTGGTTTATACTGCCAGTTATGACTTAAGCAGTACTAACACTTTGACTTGGCAGTACTAAGTCTAATGAGTTTAATTCCCAATAATCCTCCCCTAAACTTGTGATGTACCTTCAAACCATCAAGTTTCTTGAATTAAACCTTTTTGAGAGGATTCTTCAAAACATTCTTCTACTTCTAAAGTTGAGACCTTATAAACCTGAGATGTTCAAATGCCATTTCACTTTCTTGATCAACCTCTAGTCTTCTACTTAACATCCTTGAAAGCATTTCTTGAATAAGAGGATATTTCTTCTCTATCATCATGTGAATAGCAATTCTAGTATGCATCAGCAACATATGAATTCCACATGAGTCAAATAATCTCCAGCTTATCAAATTGTAGTCTTGTTGATTCTTCCATATTTCATCTTCTTCATTAGGCTTAAATAAAATCTTTAGATCTCCCTAAAGTAACAAGTCATATCCTTCTAGACTTGTTGTATCATACCTTTCTTGTACCAGTCTGTGTAGATCCATGACATCTTGCCTATCAAAATAATCATGCTTCTCTCTAATTATTTGTAGTTTTAGAACTTCCATTGCTCTGTGATTTGATAATACATCATATTTTCGGTCAACATGTGTTCTTACAGTAACTATTGGGATATTTAGTAGCAAGAGATTAAAATCAATAGCAATATCATCCCTTGGAACTACATCTTTACTATCTCTAGTTACTTTTTCTTCTCTGCATTCATCCTATAGTTTCTGTTTTTGGCTTTGTCTCATCAGAATCTTATTGATCTCTTTTTACTAGACTTTTGTTGAAAATTAAATCCAGGTCTCTTCATCACTTCCTTTTCAATCTTAGAATCCTTAGGTACAAAAGCATTATTTTGATCCCATACTCTTTCAAATATAAGTCTAATATCTTCATAGCTCATTCCTTTGAAATGAATATGCTTGTAACCTCCCTGATTTTTCAAATACATGCACATGTTCTTCCTGACTTCAGCTGCAGATAAAGATCTATTTTGAAGTGCATGATATCTTAGCATAACAAGATCACTCCAATCAATATCATGGGCTTGATCAGCTTCAGCTATAACTTCTTGTTCTTGTCTTGCTCTATTAAATTCTTCTTGTAACTGTTTAGCTATTTCTGCATCCCTAACAATCCTTTGGTTTTCTTCTTCATTAACCTGTTCTTGTAATCTAATAGCTTCTTCATGCCCAAGTCTTTCTTGCTCTAGTTGCTTCTTTGTCTTCTTCTGAACAGATTCATCTTCTTTCATAATAGCTTTTCCTTTATCTTTTCTCTTTTCTGCACTCCTTCTGATGTATACTAAATTTGCAGCAGCAGTACTAACTTATGGAGTCGCACTAGCAGTGGTAACATATACACTGGCAGTAAGTAAAATCCTTCTGCAGTATAACATCAAAATCACTAATTCCTTGTCTTGATCAGGTCTGTTCAATGAGATTGTAGGATCTTTATCAATTTTAGAGATCTTCCTCTCCTATTTGGAAGAATCCTCTTCAGCATCTTCATCATCTGTAATAACTATCCTGGCCCTTCTCCTAGCTTTGTTTGTTTTAACTTTCTTCTCTAACTTTTTCACTCTTAAGATGAGCTTTGTAAGAGCAGAACTATACATTCATTGTCTGTGCATGTCATTCTCAAAACTTCCAATCTATCAGTCAACTTGGTAACCTCAAATCCATCAATCATTTTGTTTACAAACTGCCCTCATCACTTCCAATAAGTGTGAACTCTTGGGGAAAGGTGAATCATGGGGCTGGTTAGGGGTAATATGCTGGTACACATGCCTGACCTGCTTCTAAGCCAATGTCAGTAGTGGCAGCCCCTCTAGTATCAACATCTACACTTGTGAAATGCAGGCCTCCATATGCTACTTGGGTTTGAGTAGGATTTTGAGACTGAGGAAATCTCAGCATCTTGCTAAGTTATATCCTTAATGTGTGCGATGATTGAGAGTGATTGATATGTTTGGGTGTTAAGGATGGTTGAAGATTTTATTAGGAAAGAGGATTGAACTCAGGTGTAGTGATCATTTGTAGGAATTAGAGGAAAGTCTACCCAAGAGTAACCTTGGAAACCCTTTTCTTGTGCTAAACAGTTTTTTGTGTAGGTTAGTAGTAGAATAAGTTACTGGGTGTGAGATTGAAGAGTCTCTTTTGTTTGTTTAAAACAGATTTAAGATATCTTAGATACATTAAAAACTTGTGTGTTGCTATCCAAATTCTTTCACAATAGAATCAAAGATCATTTTTTGAAAAAAATTGAATAGACTCTTGTTTGTGGCCCGCAGCAAATATAGCAGTTGCCGATATTGCTACTAAATTGCTCCTAAGCTGTTGTCTTTGGACTTAAACAGTGAAGGATTGTATGAATGAAAAACCTCCACTAGGGAGAAAAGTGTCCCTTTTGAAAAGTAAGTCTAGCAGAATCAGACACATACCCTATAAGAGTAAGTTGCTCAAAAATCTCTGTATTTGGTAAAGAAGTAATACCATCAAAGTCTTCCAACTTGAGGTATCTTCTTAGAGATGCTTTAGTGATAGTCTTGACTTGTCCATCAATGCTAGCAGTTATTTCCACTTCTCCATCATCAGTTGTTCTAGCAGTAGTTGTTCCCCAAAACTGTTGGATTAAGGAAATATATATCTTGGGGTTCTCAATAAGGGCATACTTGATATGACTAGCATTTAGAAAATCTACAATTTTATGAAAGGCTTCACTTCCTTCTGGCTTCTGTAAGTAGGCCACCATGTTGTGTTTGGCGCAAAACTTCAAATTTACCATTTGATGAGAGAAAAATACGAGTAAAGTTTTGGGTTAGGCTCGTTTATGAGAGAATGTAAGGTTGACAAACTTAATTGAGATAATATAGAGAGCACGTAGGGTTGTGATTTGATCGACTAAAAGAATTTTGTTCTTATCTTAAAGAAATCTTATGAATTTATAAAAAGATCATGAATTCTCCAATTAGTCAAACCCTATAGGCTATAAACAAGGCAGTTTGGCAGGATATATCTCTAATCGGCTAGAATTTGTGATAGAAATATCGTTATGGCTCAATACTGTACTAAATCGGTCATTTGCAGTACTAATTTTACCTAACTAGTTACTAATTTTAAGCCCATCAGTACTAAATTGAAGATAGCTAGTATTTACCTCAATTTATCCAAAATATTTCCATCACCTAATACTTGGCACTCACAGTCTCTCTTTCAGTTTTTTTGCTCATTATTCTCTCAATTCTTTTTTTCAGCAATTCACTCTTTCTTTTTATAACACAAAATCTCTTATCTGTTTTTCATCTCACTATATCTATTCTTTTTCTCACAAATTCAGACAGTTTAGTACAATGTGCCATCATTCCATAAGTTTCATACTGTCCTCCCCACTTCCAAGTGTGTTAACTCTTGAGAGAGGTGGATCATTAGACTGTTTAGATGTAGTCTCAAACCTAGTTTGAGCATCTACACCCCCAATATGGCATCTTGGTACCTAAGACCACTACCTGAACCAGTTCCCTAAGGACTTGGCTCATTCAGTGTTTCTATGGATGGGTTCCTTATTGAGTTAACCACTGTCCTGCTTGTTCTAAGCTAGATAACAGTTGTGGCAGCCCTTTTCGTTCTGTCACCAAAACTCCTTATGGACTGCTCATCACCCAACCTTTACTGGAAGGGCCACTAGACTGAGGTAATCTTGGTTCTGTCCGACCTCTTTGACATGTCATAGATGTTTTTTTATTCCTTTTAACATACTTTTGATATTACATGTCCTTCCATCCTTGCTTGACTGTAAATTGAAATAAGTAGCCTCCCCTCAAATAATACTTCAAAGGTGAAGTTTTCAACATCAGGTATTTAATATGCTTAGCCTACAGGTGTTAGTCCATAGCCAAAAATACACAATCCAAAGTATTTTCTTCTTGATAGTATTAAGTATCACTAACAGTTTTAACAAGCAGTCTTAAGTATAACTAGCAGTACTAATTATACTTAGCAGTACTAATTGAGAGCAAAACTAACAGTACTAATCCTTTACAAAACTGTTGTTAACAAAGACATAAAGAGATTTAAACATTAAGGATTAAGCATTCTAATACTTGAGACCAAGTACTGAAAGCTTCCAGCATCAAAACCTTTTGTAAGAAGATCTGCAACATTATGATTAGTATGAATTTTAAACATTTGTATTAACTTTTTAGCATTGCAGTCTCTTATAAAATATGCCCTAATCTCTATATGTTTTGTTTTAGACTTGTTGAACAGGATTTTTAATAACTGCAGAATTGTACTGTTATTGTCTTATTAATACAGTATTTATGAAATTATAACCATAATTAGCAATTGTTTTTGAAATCCAGAGTACTTGTATCACATCAATAGCAGCAACCCACATATTCAGCTTAGTTGTAGACATCAGTCCTCCCCCCCCCCGGCACCCCACCAACCCATAGTTCTGCCCTCTCCCCACTCCTAACCACTGCCCCACCTTACTTCCACATATTTCCCAAAACTGACAACTCCAGTTGTAGACTTCTATCTTGAATTGCGCCCTGCCATAGTCACTATCTGTATAAAGAAACTAGTTCTAAATGGAGAAATCCCTAGAAAATAACCAAAGCCTAATGTTGGTTTGCCTTTCTGAATATCTAAAAATTCTATCTTGATTTTAAGAGATTGGGTGTCTATTGGTGTAACTTGGCAATCTGGCCACATACACATACTACAAACGTAATATCTTGCCTAGTGTGTGATGACCCTCTACATCAAAGACCCAATCATAGATCTATAAAGATGACATCAACATCAAACATCATCAGCATCTCCATCTTGACTAAAGCTTTTCCAAATCATCTGGAGTAGAAGCAGACTTCACATCTGTGTAGTTGTGAATTTCTTTTAAATCTCTGCTACATATTTATCCTGACTAATTAATATTACATCCTTCCTTCTATGTTACATGTAATCACTAAGAAGAAAGTATGTTCTCCTATAGAATCTATCTGAAAAAACTTATCCTTCGTAAGCTTCTAAATGGCAGTACACAGCTCCTTGTTATGTCAGAGCAAAGATATGTCATCACATAGCCGTAAATGCAAAATATCTCTTTTTTGCTTCTGATAAAATAATGTCTGATCTATCTTCCTTTTTTAATACCATTGCCCAAAAGATAGTTCGCCAATGTTTTATTTTCATGCTCTTGGAGCTTGATGAAACCCATAAAGTGCCTTGAACCACCTTGAAACTTTGTTCTGGATGGTCAGGATCTATTAATCCCTTGTGGCTTGAGTAACATAAAGCCTCTTACTCAATGGTTCTTATAAGAATGCACTCTTCCATCCATTTGGATATACCAGAATAACCACACTAAAAATAAGCATAGGCTAAAAAAAAAATCCTTTATTGGCCTCAATTCTTGCCACAGGAGCAAAAAACTCTTCAATAGGTTGTATACCCATCTCTTGTCTATGACCCTGTGCAACAAACTTGCTATATCCTAATCATATCCCTCTTTCATCTTTCTTGTTTCCGAAGACACCATATTATATATACGGGCCCTCTTCCCATTAGGCAAAACCACTAATACCCACCATAATCCTCAATCAAATCCTACTAACAACCATCCAATAACCCACCCCTCATCCACCTCAATCTCAAACCCCCATCAATATTTAACCCAATATCACATCCCACCTCCACACCACCTACACAACTTTAACATATAAAACATATCAAACCCTCCAACCTCCCCCACAACAACCTTACTACTTAAAAATACCAACAAAAAAAATCAACTATTCACTACCCACCCCAAACCAAAAAACCAATTTATAACAAACATTCAACAATACAATTTCATATTAATTCCCACACACTTCCAACTATAATAACCCCACCCACCCCACCACACAGTGACTACCACCACTAACAAATCCAACACCCCATCTATAACACCTATAAATCCACTACACCACAAATAATACCCATACTACACTCTAACCACCCACACTACCAACCAAACCAGATACACTCTCTCAACCCCATCATTCCCACCCCACTAAAACCTAAACCCCCCACCCCTACAACCCAACTTCCATTCCAACTACAACCCATAACACCCCCACCAAACCCAACCAACTTCATCACACACAACCTCCAACCCAAAAACCATACCCACACCCAAAATATTTCCCCACAACACCCTCAAAATCAACTACTCCCCCAAACAAATTAACCCCAAACCCCCCCACCAATTCCTTATACACACCTCATACTCCTACCAAACCCAACAATTCCCACATCCCCGTGTGCACATATACACTCTCACCCTCGCTCGTGCATCTCAAGAACAAAACTATCCTACCTCATGCTCTCTAAGATATCATCGCTCTCTTACCTGTAGAGAGATACTTTCAAGTTACCCATATTCTAAAACACTCATAACTAGTATCTGCACCAGTCCCAAGACAGCCATCCCATTAACCTACGTGCAGACTAATCAAGATCCATCTCCACCACACCCCCTCCCTCCAAAATTTCCCACCAACCAACATACACCACCCCATCTACAACCACACCACATATCCCCCCACATACTAATCTCACCTACTCATATCCTATAGATATGCTCTTCTCTAGACAGAGATAGATGAATTTACACGTCACTCCCACTCCCTCTAAAAAGTGTGCAGACCCTTGCTCCAATCACCCTCCTTCCCCTCCTAGCTAGATTCCACACCAAAACTCCCCTCGCTCCTCTCTTCAGTGTAATACCTCCATGCGCTCCTCGTACAACAGTAGACATCTCCTGCTCTCTTGTATCCTCACGCCCCCACCCCTCACACATTATAATCACTCACTCGTTCTTGATCATATTAGTACCTCTCCTGAGAACTCAACCCCCTAAACACATACTGAGAGAGAGATCAGAATAATAAATAGTTCCTATACACACACCAACTCCCAACAAACACTTACCCGTATGTGTATACCTCACACTCCATGTATATAACACCCAATCCACTACTTATAGTCCCATACTACGTGTTTCCTTGCCTTACCCCTAAGTAAACGTCGTACTCACATACCCCACAACACAACCTTACTCTATAACTCCTCCACATCCATACCTATACAAACATAAACCCACTGTACTCCTCCCTCTGTGTAAAAACGTCATGACTTTACAATCTCTACTACCCATATACAACACCTCCAAAACCACCAAAATACAGCCACTACCACCCCTCTCGCACTAACCCTAAAACATCACACAAGCCCAACAAGACTCCCACAGATCACTCACTTCCAAATTGTCCACCAAGAGAAACACACAATATCAACACGCCACAGATTCAGAGAGAAACATCAACCTCCATTGACTAGTGATCAACTATCATACCTCTGTTCATCTCAGACCTACCATCTAAAATATAACAAAGAAATAACCAGTGGTGCCAACCACAGGTAACTATAGTCACGATACTACCCAACACACACCCTCCATCATTAGCTGTCTAGGTCACTCCAATCTGTACAATCATTAGTGCGCTCACAGATGACAATCACACTCACACACACGGATATACACCTAACCTTAACTCTCCATAAGACTATATATCATCACCATTGTCTTGATGAGTCCCTCCCACACCTGTGTGAGAAATCTCTCTCCTCGAATCTCCAGTTATCAACTTCTCCGTATTTGGAAGATCCAGTCACACTCTCGCTCGTGCTCACAAGACCCCTATCTGCTCACACTGTGATGTCGAATCACTCCCTATGTAACCATGACATCTCCCTCAATTAATTAACAATATACCCTATCCCCTGATAATACATATCCATACCCATACAACCTATGTAGTGTGTCAACCAACTCTTCGTGCAAATCTCAGACAAACTGTGTAATCTGTAGTAAATATGAACACTAATTACTGTGATCATTCAGTGCAAATCCTCACTGTGCCTATCTGAGAGTCAAGTCCCCCAGCAAGATCACAGAACTATCCCACAGAGTGTCACACCCAATCCGATCAACCATGTAATCAGATCTCTACAACTCCATCGCCCCCTAGTCGCCACACCCCACAACGCTTAACCACTCGTGCTCCACCTCTCCACAGTATTAGACATTGATTCAGTCCCACTCTCACTAACACTCTGATCCTAGTGTGTTCTCACTAAGTGAGCCTCCCTTGATCCTCTCAGACTGAAGTCTGTCTCACCTCAGTACTGTCGCTCTATATACCTTTAAATACATGCAGCCCCCAAGAAGTGACCACTTCGATAACACTCCCTAACTAGTAGAGATACATAAAAAATTACATGAACTTATATTAGACACCTATAGAGAATGCGACCTATCTCACCACCAGTACCTAAACCGCGAGAGTGAATATGATGTGTCTTCAATACCCAAGTGTGCAATTATATATGGCCTCAATCTTATATCACCTGTCTCTGTCATCACATCTTATCTCTAGTAGTGCATAGATATGACTAGTCTCTCTCCCCTCAGAGTTCTAATTGTCTCACATAAATACTCCATGCTCCCACCACCATCATGCCATGCCCTCGCGCCCCAACAACCACTGTCGAGGAGCGCTTCCACTCTATCACTGTCACTCTCTCTCCCCTCCACACATCCATGTTCACATTAGATGTATAGCATGTGCTAGATGAGTATCCGATCTGACCACACCCTTCCCTGTCGCACAACTCTATATATAAGACATACAGTCGCTCTCGAGACAATATAAAGCCATGTCTATCATCATGATATGGCTCTAGCTCCACCCACGGCACATATATAAAACATATAATTACAGGAAATTAAGTTTCTTTAGGGACCCAAGCCATTACTGACTTGGATCTGCCCCTCGAGTGCCAAGCTATATGTAGATTGCATGTATCTCTCACGCGCAACCGCGCTGATCTGTGATACCTCCGATAACTTAGATGTGATAGGTGACATCAAATACTAGACCCTCCAACATATGAGCGCGGTATACACTATGCTAAACTAGCAGTTTGCCATACATCGTGATTATGACATATATCTAAGACAGCTATGATACCTCATATATGTTATAAAATGTTAGCGCACCACTACCACACCCCCCCCCCCAACGCCAATATCCAGCACTAGCTTAATATAAACCCGGACCCCTGGTCTCTGTGTCTGAAACTTGACCACCCCCCCTAAAGACTAGCAGTGACTCTCTACTGCATATCTCGCTGCTCCATCTAGAGACATTTACCACTAATGCCCGTATTACATGATTTATAGAATGTGAAACTCTTTTGTTCGCTGTGAAATAGTCTGTGTTTTTTTAGCTTAGATAAAAGTCTTCGTACAGTTGTAGTAAAGTGGAGCTGAATTTTTCGAGAATGAACGTGCACTTCTCTATCTGTTTATTTTCCCGCTCTAGACTAGAAAGATCTGATGTTTTGATTTTAGAGAGTTTTTTCTATGATTATGAAGTAGCGTTGAAGAATATATTAACTGTCTGTAGTATTAACTGTTTTTAGGCTAATTTTCATTAAAACTGCTCTTGGAACCATGTTCATGTGAGCACAAGGGTGAGTCTTTTTAGTAGTATAGTTGTAGTTCACCCTGTTATAATTATTCCCATATACCATCCTTTCCCTTTGATGGTATTTTCATTGAGCATGTACATGATTAAAACTCCTACAAATAAAGCAAGCTTTGTTATACATCACAAAATCACTTCCTAGTTGATTTAGACTTCTGTTCCATTCTAGGTTCTTTGATCCCCCCTTTGGACTTTGTGATCTATACATGTTCACATACCTTAACTGACTTTTTAACTGGTTTTAATGATTTTTAGGTTTTGACACACTTATCTTTTTTCAACAAGAAAAAAGGTTTCTTTATCAACATTAAGAGGTGGAAGACTCTAACAAAGTCTTGTCTTGGCGCGCAGTTGTTTACCAACCATCCCACTGTAGCAGCTTTAGCTCTCACGCTTGAGAATCACCCAGAGAGTAATGAAGTTTTGATCATTATTTATTAGAACTCGATATACGTAGAGAAAGATTTTGTATATCCACTGATAATACCATAATTGTGTACGTGTGCTATCAAGGCTTACTATCCTCTGACCATAGTACTTTTACTATTTAAGGTCTTTGAATTCATCAAGACCAAAATAAGACAAATTAAGCTTTTTAGGTCGATTATAGATTAAAGGATGGGGTGGAGGAACAACATTATACCCCAAACCCTTCTTACTTTTCGTTCAGTTATTCATGACTCCCTAACAAACTTTGTCTTGCTCTTTGAGGCATTATCAAAATTTTCAATTTTAAATTTCATGCCCTCTTTTTCTTGCTTAATTTTTCAAACTCACTTTTAAGCATATTTATTTCATAGTTGGTCTTTGCAAGCTACTTCTCTTTTAAGAATTGCAACTTCTTCACTAAAAAGAACCTCATTCTTTCTATATGTGACAAGTTGTTCTTCTACAGTCGTTAAACCTCTTTTATAAATAGTTGCTTTAAATTCAGTTTGATTAAGCTTAACAATTAAATCATCACACTATTTCTTAAGAGTTTCATAGGTTTTCAGATAAGTTTTAGTGTAAGATTTATCATTGTTTACCTCATAGTCTAAAAACGCCATTAGAGCCATGTTTGTCTGAACCTGTTCTTCTGCCATATCACTCCAGTCAAAACCAACACCATCTATAGCTAACATTGCCTTTGAAGACGTGTCTTCATTGTTTCCTTGCTTCCTAGTGTTGTCTTGATATCCGAACTGGCCATCTTTGTTCCTTGGTGCTCTACATTCCTTGGCAAAGTATCCCATCTTGTGACAGTTAAAACACTATACCTTGGATTTATCATACCTAGCCGTATCATTAGCATTAATGAAAATTTTCTTACATGTCCTCTAAAAGTACCTCTTTGCCCTCATACTTAGCAAAGAGGGCTACCACTTCAAATCCACTGCTTCCAGATCATCTTCATGAATTTGCTCTAAGTCCTGTTGTAGGAGATTAAAACCATTGGGATTCTCAACCATGAAAGCATACACAACATTATCACTGAAGTTAGCAGTACTAACTTGAGGACTAGTAGTGTTAACATGAGGGCTAACAGTACTAACTTCATAAGCAGGTTTAGCAGTATTAACATCATTAGTACTGCTAGTGCTTGGAGCAGTCATAAAGGTCATGTTTTGAGCACCAGTACTTGCACCAACATATTTCTTTACATCTTGTTCAACAATTTTGAAGTTGTTATACAAATCATCAATGCTCATTATTTCAATATCAGCCTTATTCATCCAGACTACAACATGAGTATTTCACTCAGGAGGCAAGCTTCTTAAAAAATTTGAATTTAGGTCTTCTTGAGTGATGACCACACCCAAAATTGCAAGACTACTAACAATCTTCTAGAGCCTGTTAAAGATAGAGTCAAGTGACTCTGTGCTTGATGCACTAAAATTTTCATATTGTTGCTTCAAAAGTGTCTTATGTGTTTTCCTAGTGGCTTCATTACCTCCAAATCGTGTTTCAATAGCAGCAAACATTCTTTAAGCATCACTGTATTGACTGAAAGTAAGTTGATGTTCATTAGGAAGAGCCATGAGTAGCAAGCTTCTAGCCTTCACATCATTCTTCTTGTTGGTCTTCTCTTTAGCAGTTGCAGGTAGTGACATCTTTGTAACTGAGGAACCATTCTCTTATGTTGTTTATGGTACAGATACCCATGAGTTACCATTCTTTATGACCTCCCATAGAGCATAGTCTTGAACCTAGAAGTACTGCTTGATTATTATCACCCACGTCTCATACTCACCTAATTTGAGTATGGGAAGCTTAGTAGTAGTATTACTCTGTGCAGATTTAAATTTCATGACTTCTAGATCAAAGTTTCTCAAAGCACAAGCTCTGATACCACTTGTTGATCCCAAACCTTGATCGATTCCTTAGCTTGTCTAAGGTTAGATTGCCTTGGGTAAATCCAAAATAACTTATTTTCTTTTTACATGTCTTTTCTTCCATAGTAGCAGGTGCAGTCATCTTTGTTGTTGTTGATGTACCAGTTTCTGGTGGTGTTGTTACAGGAATAGGTACCTAAGAATTTCAATTCCCCTAAGACCCTCCATAGAGCATAATCCTGAATCTGAAAATACTGTTTAATCCTGATCTCCCACATCTCATACTCCCTGAGTTTGAGCATGGGAAGCTTAGCCAAAGCATTGTTCTGTGTATTCTCTAACTCCATTACTTCTAGATCAAAGTTTCTCAAAGCACAGGCTCTGATACCACTTGTTGATCCCAAATCTAGATCGATTCCTTACCTTGTAAAGAGTATGTTACCTTGGATAAATCCAAAATAACAATAGCAGAAACCTTGTATGTATATCAAAGAGTATGCGGAATCTACTCTTTAATATCTAGAAGATATATCAATGAAACAGTGAGTATGAATGAACAAAAGATGTAACAAAACGCTTTAATATTATTAATGATAATAATACGAGTACTCTTGCTTAGTAATAGGGTTACAAAGTACTAACATTCTTCTAGCAGTACTAACTGGTTTATACTACCAGTTATGACTTAAGCAGTACTAACACTTTGACTTGGTAGTACTAAGTCTAATGAGTTTAATTCCCAACATAGAGTGGAGAAATTACCTGGCAAAGATTACATACTACTACCATTATAGCCTCAAGATCCATAATTCTCTTCTAGTTCAAAGGTTTCCCCTGATGCTGGATTCAAACCTTCAAGGGAGGAGGAAAAGAAGGATGCTAAAGATTCAGAGAATAAAGATAGTAAGGTTCCAAGTATAGAGGAGCCAAGAGTTAATTAAGATAAGGATGCAAATATCAACAACACTAACAATATTAATACTGTTAGTCTAACTGTTAATGCTGCTAGCATAAAGGTTAATGTTGTTGATGAGAATATAGTCTATGGATGTGCTAATGATCCAAATATGCCTAATTTGGAAGAGATTGTCTATTCAGATGATGATGAAGATGTTGGTGCAGAGGCTGATGGTATATTCTTAATCACACATACCGTTTTCCATTAAAAATGGACTTAAATGACTAAAAACATACCAAAAATACATTGTATTTGTATGTTTTGCTTTGTATTGTGCAGGAAACGGATGTTCAAGAAAAGGACAAAAAGAAAGCCAAAAACTTACAAAACCGAGCCGGAATGGAAACAGACAGAAGAAGTCAAATCGAAGCCTATAAGTCAGTCAAAAGTCAAAAAGTCAACAGGAAAGTCAACCCGACTAAAGTCTTAAAGTCAACCAAATGAAGGAAAATACATCTTGAGGGACGAAAATTGCCAAACCTACAAGTTGTATTACAGAGAATAAAAGTATCAAGGGCTGAAATTGCATAACCGAGTAAAGTATAACTTTAGGGCCAATTCTGCCAAACCCTAATGTTGTGATGTCATGTAAGGGACGAAATTTTTTTTTTTTTACAATGAAGATATATGAGCATGTAGGGAGCCAAAAGCTGCCAACTTTACCCAAAACTATTTTGTCTTTCCGCCCAACAAAACCCAGATTACAACTCACGGGTGTCTTCCCACCCTTTTACCCTGAAAACCATTCAAACTCCCTGGATAAAAACATTTCCCCCTCCTTCCACTTATCTCCCCCCAGCTTTATATATTGCCATGTTGCAATCCTCTACCACTTTCAAGCTTTTCAATGGCTAGATTGGGACTCAAAATGAAGCACAAGAAGATTGAATGGCTGAGCATTATTTATCAGTCCTTCACACAACAAAAAACCCCTAGAAAGCTCTCTTGGAAACACAAGATGCAAGTCCAAGAAGAAGAGACTTCGGATATAATTGAGCCTTTTGGTAAGCCTTAATGGAAAGGAATCGGGAGGTATCTTATAAAATCTTAAAACTTATCTTAGTTTTATTGTAAGTTTCATTTAAGTCATTTTAGCATTTTTATTCAGTTTATTTCACTTGCCTTGATCTCTTTTTACGAATTAATGAAAGTGTGTTGAAGTTTCATGAGTTAAAAAAGTTAAGTTTTTAAATTAATTGCTTTAAGTGTTTGATTTGAGTTTAAATGTGTTAAGAAGTTCTCACTCAAGATTATTTATAAGCTGTTTTCAATTTAGTAAACGACTAAAAGTTAAGTAGTAAGAGAAAATCACAAAAATCACTCTCAAATATTACCACAGCTTATGGATGATAAGCCAGTTATGGATGGGCTTATGGACATGTACTAGCTTGTTCTTTGACAAAGCTTAGAGGTGTAGATCGGTTGTAAAGCTTAAGTCAGCCTGATTTGAGCAAGGGTGTTGTAAGTCTCTCTTTTTCTTATTTTTCTTATTTACTGCAGAACTACTTATAGTGCTTATTTATTACCGATAGTTAATACTGTTAGTACTGTTGTTTCATTTTTGCTTATTAAGCTTATTGTTTCTGCTTATTTAAGATTTCCTTAGCTTTTTAGAGTAGATTAAGCCTATTTTAGTTTACTGTCTTTAATAGAGCTTACTTTAGCTTATTTGCCTTTTCAAGCCATTTTAATAGTATATTAGTTTGTAGCTTTTTAGCTTATTTGCCATTTTAGTTTATTCTAGTTGCTTATTCTTATGCCTGAGTGCTTATTAGGGATAATTAAAGATCTGTTTTAGCTTATTCGCTTATTTCTTGTCTCATTGTGTTTTATTAGAGCTAGCAGTACTAACTTAAAGCTAGCAGTACTAACTCCAAGTTAGTACTGTTAGTTAATACTGTTAGTACTGTTGTTAGTACTGCTGAGTTTCTCCTGCTTAGCTTAGCTTAATTGCTTGCTGAATTTGCTTATTTAGAGTTAGTCTAGCTTATTTGGTTTGTCTTAAGCTTATTTGAGCTTATTTGTGTCTTAGTTTAAAAGTTTTAAGTGTTTTTACCATTTCTAGCTTTTATGCTTGTTCTAGCTTATTTTCCTTGCTTATCTTTGTGTGCATTTGCTTATTAGGTTAGTGCCCAATCATATCCTTGTCATATTCAAACATCAATTATCAATTCGTCATTCGATTTTCCATTCAAGCCTCGTTGGGACATAACGACCCGGAAATATTCTATACTACTTCCGGTTTCATTGATTTTGTGGATCTTGATCCTTGTTATATATTTATATTTATTTATATTTATTTATATATAAAAAGGAGTAAGATCACGCGAGTCAAATTTTGGCGCCGCTGCCGGGGAGGCTGTTAAAACGATTATCGTTACGTTTGACAATTTGTGTTTGAATCTGTGAATATTTTCTTCTATAAAAACATAAAAAGTACAAAAATATTTTTCATTTTCTTTTATTAGTATAATTATCATATAAAAACAAAAGAAAAACCAAAAATATAAAAACACTGTCCATAAAAAAGAAATAAAATTCACAAATTGGTAAAAATACCAAAATATAATATTCTCAATTGAGGTATTATCATAACAACTTCCGGTGAACTTGTTGGTTCCCAACTCGAACAAAAGATTTAAAAACTTGCCATTTGTGTCTCTTACGACGTACGGCTCACCTTGAAAGGTTAAACAAACTAAAAAGTGGGTATAAGGAGGGTTGTTCCGAGGAACTACGACCCGAAAGGAGAAATAAGCTTCGCGTTATTCCTACTCCTCCGCTCACCTGTGCGTTTATCTTTTTGAGAGCTACCGTGAAGTAAGTAGATTATTTGGTTGAAGTTGTCTTATCTCATTGTCCGTTAAAATCAATTGTGAATAAATCATTGAAAAACCAAAAAAAAAAAATTAGTGTAAATTTTCTTTTTATATTTCTATTTTGTGCATGCGTGATAAGTGCTTAATTACACATATCTTTTACCTCTAAAAACGAGCTTAAATGACCAAAAACAGACAAAAACTGCCAAATATATGTTTGTTTTGCATTTGTATTGTGCAGAAAGTGGATATCATCAAAAAGACAGAAAACCAAGCCAAAATGACAAAACTGAGCATGGAATGGAAAGAGACTGTGCAAATGAAAAGGCAAGAGTCCCAAAAATGTCAAAGTCAGAGTCAATACTGAAGAAATCAGCAGTCAAACCGGAGCCGACTGTAGAAATACTATTGAATGGCATTTATTTAACCATCTGATGGCGGGAAAGCCCAATAGTAAATTATGAAGACGTGGAAGACCAAATGGGCCCTCAATCTTTACATAACAGCCCTTTTGTAGTGCAAATTGACAAATACGTGAAGATTTGGAAGCCCATATCCTAGCAGTTACAAGCCACTCTCAGCCCATTGTACACACAAAACCCACTTCATAACCTTATTGGGCTTGAAAAAGCCCAATAATCAAGTCCACACCCAATTGGGCCCAATAGCCCAATAACCAAACCTGTACCTTATTGGGCCCAAACCAAGCCCAATTGGGCCCAATAGCCCAATACAAGCCCAATGGGCCCAACACAAAGCACTAGCCCATAAAACATTTTTTTATAACATTAGGCAACAAACATGTAAATTATAAAAAACTTTGTTTATATTAAAAATGAAAAAATAAAGAAAAGGGGCCAAAATGCAAAGTTTTTAAAGTGTTTCTAAAGAAAAAGTGGGTAAAATAAAGACAAGGACTAAAATGCAAATGGCAGTTTTTCTTTTTAGTTAAAAACAGCTGGGAACAGTTTTGCCAATTCCCAAAACTTTCTTTGTTTTCTTTTGTTATAAAAATCAGAGGGGCCATTTGTGCACTTTCTAAACTTGTGTATAATGAAATCTCGCTTTAAAAGGAAAATGAAAAGAGAGAGAGTGTTGAGGGACCTCTTTGTGCCTCTTCACCATTCTTTTCGTTTAAAAAATAAAACCCCTTGGCGGGCGCCTAAAAAACCCACCCCCGTACCCGCCAAAACCATCCTCCCTTTCCCCACGTTTACAAGGCTCAAACCACCTCCCAAGACCCTTACAGCTCACCATCACCATTTCCCACCTTACCCGCCCGGTATCCTCTTCCCAACTTGGAAATCACTAACCCGAAGTAGACATCCATGGATGAAAGATGATTCAAGCCAAACAAAGGGCTAGGATTGCCCTTGGGAGAAATTACAACTCTCAACAAACACAGCCCAAGTCATTTGGACTTCTATAAAAGAGCCAAGACCAAGCCGAAGCCAGACACCTTTTTTTTATGTTTTTAGCTTAATTTTAATTCTAAGTCTTTCTTTTAAGCATTTAAAGTGTAATTCAGTTCATTAAAAGTTTTATTGCTGTATTCATTCAGTTTTAATAGAAGTAAGAGTTTTTGAGGAAAATTGCTATTGTCGAAATTTCAGCATCATTAAGCTATTTATTTATGTTTAAATTGTTAAAACATGTGTTAAAGTTATTAACACTCACTTGTATAACTTATCTTTGCTTCTTTTACTAATAAAATCATTTAAAAAGATTTTCTATATTAATAAGGGGGTGTTTTGGTTTTGTCCCAAAAGGATCAAAAGGGAATTGGTATGGGTCACAAACACTCAGCCAACTTTGGCTGAGTGTGTAGGGTTTATTAGGCCACAAAAATCACCATTTTTAGTTTGAAAATAAGTTTTTAAGTGCCTTTTGGTTTCTGTCAAAATTTTATAAGCAACAAGTTGCTAAACCACTCAAGTGCTTATGCTGCTTAAGCAGCACCATTGTTGTGGCTTGTTGGTGTTGTTTTAAGCCAGTTTAAACACCACTTGTTGCTGTCCCTTTAATTTTTTCGACAATATATAGTCAAAGAGTTTGTGTGCATGATCTTGACAAACCCCCTTTTCAAGCCCCATATTCAGCAGGATTGAGTCCTCAATTATAAACCAAATTTTTGAAAATAGTCTTTAATTACATGTCTTGTTAATCTGTTTGTGATTGATTTTAGGTAATAAGCTCTTAAGAGCTTATTTCGTAAGTCCAAAAAGCCCCTTTAGCTCACTGTGTTGCATCTCCCCTGGTGCTGAGCACCATTTTCAGCCTCTTATTTTTAGCTTATTTCATTTTAAGCATTAGGTTTTTATGGCTTTTTAATATAACTTATAGGTAGGCCTCTTAGAGGATTAGCAGCTTATTTTAGTTAGTTAGCTTATTTAGTTAGCTTAAATTAGGCTTAAAGTTCCCTTTTTTTCTGTTTTCTTTTTAAAACTGTCAATATAGCTTAAGTTATTCCCAGCTTATTTTAGGGCTTATTCTAGAAAACTTAGCTTATTTAGGACTCCCTTCTCCCTATTATTGTCCCCCATAGTTTTCTAGCTTATTTGTTGGCTTAAACACCTAAAGGAAGTAAATAAGCCTATAAGATCCTATTAAGTTTTTGCAGTCCTAAAGCTCTCTTTTTTAGCTTTTTTAGTGATGTAAAAGCATAAGTGCTTTTACAAAAAAGCACTCCTTTGAGCCCCTTAATAAGTTTCTTTGATAGCTTTTTGTTTAATAAGCACTTTGGACCCACCTTGCATATCGGGGTCCACTTCAGGGACCATTTGTGTAATTTCTTCTTTTGTAGTTACCTTTTGGTCCCTGAAAACTAATAACAAACAATTAAGTAACATTTTCAGACATTTATAACATGTTTATAAGCATTTTCAAAGGGATTTTTATATTA
This sequence comes from Tanacetum coccineum, assembly GCA_026074375.1. NCBI lineage: Eukaryota > Viridiplantae > Streptophyta > Magnoliopsida > Asterales > Asteraceae > Tanacetum > Tanacetum coccineum. The sequence goes on from BQNB010009844.1 coordinate 38,666, forward strand.
AAATGTATTAACTATTTGATGTTATCAACAATCCTAATCGCGACCTATTTATATGACGCGCTTTTAAGAGAAAGAATATACTTAACGAAATAACGCATAATACGACTATAAAGTTCAAATAATATCCACATGTGTTGTGTTTTTGTTTGATTAATAAAACGTGTCATTATGAAATTAAAAGTCCTTTACTTAAGTTCCCGACACTAAGACGAAAAGTTTCTATATTTGGAAAGTTTCCATTTTTTGAATGTTTAGAATTCTGGGACGTTAATACCGTCCCCTAAAATTGGTTAAGTCTATTTACCCTAAATGCCTACTTCCACTTTCAATTCATTAATATCTAATCCGTAAATCAAAACTTACTATACTTAGCAATCTTTAACGTTTTCAAAGTATCATCTTTAGAAGCTCTCTAACATGCTCTAATAGTATATAAGTGTTGTAACAACTTTCACTAAGGTCTCTACATCCCAAACGAACCTGAAAACGCTCAAAAACCCTTTTTAAAGTTCCAATTAGCTATAAAATAATTTAGAGTATCTTAAAAAGGACTCAACTTTATGATGTTATAACTCACTCGTATTTGACTTTCAAGCTTAAAATCTCGCGTTATCTTACGTAAAACTTCATTTAGGACAAACTTATCTTTATAAGTTTGAGCCGGTTCGGCCCGAAAGGGGTCAAAATCCAATCTTTAATTCGGATCAGAAGGTATATTTGGAAAAATGTTCAAGTTTCGACATTACGGAAATGACCATAACTTATTCATTTTACACCTGATTTTTACGTTCCTTATACCGAAAGTTGCGTATCGACATCTACAATCATAATATAAAGGTTTATGCTTGCTAAAATGTTTTTAAGTCTTTGTAAACCCTAGTTCTAAAATCAGCATCCCACTATATTTGTCAAAATCGACATCAAAAAATTGCCAAAATTCCACAATACTTCCAATCCAACCAAGTTTCTCCTAACACAAGATCCAAAAACAAAACCACTACTAAATGCAACCTAATCCCATATCTAACCTCTTCCAAACCTACTAATCCATCATCTCAAACTAAACCAACCATATTCAAATCTAATACTTCCATAATAAACTTTCAAATGTTCGTATACAGGAAGGTTTATATAGTTGTTTAAGCATGTGGTGTTCAAATGATTTTAATGCTGCTCAACATGGATGTTTATGCTACTAACTGTTTGAACAAGGAAGTTAGTACTGCTTTCATTACATGTTAATACTGTTGAGCATGATTAATATTGTTCGAATGTACTATTTGTTTCGTCCGAGAAAATGTTTATACTGTTAATGTCATCCGATATCGTACAAGGTATGATTTTTCTTCTCGGATGGATACAAGATTTTGGACAGATGGGTGACACACACAGAAGGTGTTTTGGTTTTTGGTTCTCAGCTAAATTAAAGGCTCGTATATATTGGATTAACTAATTACGAAGAAGATTGTTTATTACTTATTTGAAGATGAAGTGGATTTTTCAGATGCGTGTTCTTATTATATCTTTTGGTCTTGAAGATAACTTGTTTGGTTATATACGTTTTATGATGAAGACTTGATAAAACTAGTTTTTCCCTGATGTAAGGAGATACATTGTAGTACTCACAGGTATTTACTATCACTTGGTTCAGTGACTCATGTATAGGCATGCGGATTTATCAAGAGATCGAGGTCTACTCATAAAACAAAGAAGAAGATTATGAGTTCTTATCATATTATAGTGCAAGACATAAGATACAAATTTGGGATATTCTACTTCTACATCAAATTTGTTATACTTAATTTTTCTTCATTAGTAATCATTACATAGAGCCTACAGAATTGAAGATTTAAGAAATGGTTAACATATGGTTTCAGGGGAAGCTTAATGTTAAAATGTTTAACCATTTATATGCTACATCAAGATGAAGGTTTTTACTACTGCTAGCCTTTGTTATTACTGCTAGTGTAAGTTTCTACTACTCAAGTTCATTTTTCTTAAGGTGTGTAATGGAGGGCAATTTGGGTCATTAGAATACTTGGATTGGAAGTGTAATATTGGTTCATAGTTGTGAAGATCAAAGTTGCATATTTTAGTCCCCAACTTGATTATAACAAAAAGCGGAAGATGATTCAGTGATGATTTGCAACTTGTTGATTCTTGGTGGTATAGCATGGATTAAGGGGAAGTTTCATTCGTATATCAACTTCAGGGGAAGTTCGTGTTTATTTGGTTTTGTCATTATCAACCAGGGGAAGATTGTTGGGAATTATATTTTAAGTTGAGAAGACAAAACACGAATGAAACAAGATGGAAACATGAAGGACCAAAGTTGTAGTCAAAGAATACTACAAAAGATAAGAATTGAAAGATTTGGTCAAAGATAATGATTGAATAACTAATTGATTTTATCATTATTATCATTATTAGTTTCCTTGTAAGCCTAAGACCCCTTATGCTATAAAAGGAGGTCCAGGCATTTAGAAAAACAAAACCCGGAGAAAGATGTAAACACTAAAAGGGGCGTGTGTGTGTCTAGGCATCATCAATAATAAAGGTGCCTAGGGTTTAGAGTTAGTTTTGTAGTTGTACAACAAGAAGTAGATGCTAGCATAAGTGGTGTAGCCTCAAGAATCTTATGATTCCTGTTATAGTTTGTTGATGTAACCGTATTATCTTGATCAAATAATATTGGGGCTAGAATGTTTGGTAAAACCTTATTGAATATCTTTGTTCTTATTCCGCTTTGTTTTTATAACTTATGAACATTGATATTATCCTAGATAAAGGTCTAAACAACCTGAGCTTAAACGATCAAAGAACCTATTACGTGTTTTAGGTTTCTACAGATAGCTAATCAAGAACGGGGCTATCACACCCGAATAGATCTATTTCATAACATTCGTGCTTACCCTCCGAGTAATTAACAGTTCAATCCGCTTAAGCTAATCCGTAATCATTTGGGTAAAAGTAAAGTAACGTCCTTGTATTCAAAAGTAAAGTGAAACAAGCAATGTATATCTTCCCAAAATAAGTAATTGAGTATGTAGACCAGTTTGTAAAACGAATCGTAAATGCACATGTAATAAATTCAAACCCATCATGTAAATGAAGTTGGTAACAAGCATGTTCTCCCCCAAAAGTTGTAACGTATATGTAAAATATGTAAAATGTGGGGCTATAAACTTACCTTGAGTGAATGGATAACAAGTATATCAGAAAATGCGTCACGTAAGTGTCCGAATGCAACCTAATTAAGTATAGGTCGTATGAGTACTAAGTACTTTGAATAACTAAGACTATATATAATTCTATATAGCTACATCACCATCTAATTGTATTTATGAAATCATATTTATAAATTAAAAACGTTTATAAATATATCTTTAGTAAAAACGGCGTAATTTTCTCGTTTTAAGTCTATTTCGTACGTTTCTTATGTCCACGCTTTCGTATTAAGACGATGTATCAAAATACGAAATTTTCATATTTTTAACCCACTAGTTAGTACTGCTAGAAGCAATTACAACTGCTAGCCTTGTTCGATAAAAGAAGTTAGTACTGCTAGCTTTGACAGATATCGGATATCTCTACCAATAATAAGATTTTTGGTTTTTTTGGTTCTTAATGAATTAAAGGTCATATTTTTTGGAATTAATAATTTAAAGAAGAAGATTGTTTTTATCACTTATTTGAAGGATGAAGTTGGATTGTTCAGATGCGTGATTCTTATTATATCTTTTGGTCTTGGAGATAACTTGTTTGGTTATATACGGTTTACGATGAAGATTGTTTAAATCTAGTTTTTAATGATGTTAAGGAGATACATTGTAGTAATCACAGGTGTTTTACTATACTTGGCTCAGTGACTCATGTATGGCATGCGGATTTTTCAAGAGTCGAGGACTACTCATTAAAACAAAAAAGAAGAAGATTATGAGTTCTTATCATATTATAGTGTAAGACATAAGATACAAATTTGGGATATTCTACTTCTACATCAAATTTGTTATACTTAATTTTTCTTCATCAATAATCATTACATAGAGCCTACCGAATTGAAGATTCAAGAAATAGTTAACATATGGTTTCAGGGGAAGCTTAATGTTAAAATGTTTAACCATTTATATGCTATATCAAGATGAAGGTTTTATTACATATTCTAGCCTTTGTTATTACTGCTAGTGTAAGTTTCTACTGCTCAAGTTCATTTTTCTTAAGGTGCGTAATGGAGGGCAATTTGGGTCATTAGAATACTTGGATTGGAAGTGTAATATTGGTTCGTAGTTGTGAAGATCAAACTTGCATATTTTAGTCCCCTACTTGATTATAACAAAAAGGGGAAGATGATTCAGTGATGATTTGTAACTTGTTGATTCTTGGTGGTATAGCATGGATTAAGGGGAAGTTTCATTCGTATATCAACTTCAGGAGAAGTTCGTGCTTATTTGGTTTTGTCATTATCAACTAGGGGAAGATTGTTGGGAATTATATTTGAGTTGTGAAGACAAAACCTCGAATGAAAACTAGATGGAAACATTGATGGACAAAGTTGTAGTCAAAGAATACTACAAACGATAAGAATTGAAAGATTTGGTCAAAGATAATGATTGAATAATTAATTGATTTATATCATTATTATCATTATTAGTTTCCTTGTAAGCCTATGACCCCTTATGCTATAAAAGGAGGTCCATGCATTTAGAAAAACATTTACCGGGAGAAGGAAAGAGAAGAAAAGAAAGGGATGTAAACGCTTTAAAAGGTGTGTGTGTGTGTTTAGGGCATCATCCCTATAAAGGTGTCTAGGGTTCTAGAGTTAGTTTTGTAGTGGACAACTAGAAGTAGATGCCTAGCATAAGGGGTTGTAGCCTCAAGATTTTATGATCATGTTACAGTTTGTTGAATTGTAACCGTATAATCTTATCAAATTATTTTGGGGCTGAAATGTTTGGTACAACCTTAAATGAATATCTTGTTCGTATTCGCTTTGTTTTTATAAACTTATGAACATTGATATTATCCTAGTAACAGGTCTAATCAACCTATGAGCTTAATACCGAATCAAATGGAACCTTTATGTGTTTTAGGTTTCCACAGATAGCTAATCAAGAACGGGGCTGTCACACCCGAATAGATCTATTTCATAACATTTGCGCTTACCCTCCGAATAATTAACAGTTCAATCCGCTTAAGCTAATCCGTAATCATTTGGGTAAAAGTAAAGTAATGTCCTTGTATTCAAAAGTAAAGTGAAACAAGCAATGTATATCTTCCCAAAATAAGTAATTGAGTGTGTAGACCAGTTTGTAAAACGAATCGTAAATGCACATGTAATAAATTCAAACCCATCATGTAAATGAAGTTGGTAACAAGCATGTTCTCCCCCAAAAGTTGTAACGTATATGTAAAACATGTAAAATGTGGGGCTATAAACTTACCTTGAGTGAATGGATAACAAGTATATCAGAAAATGCGTCACGTAAGTGTCCGAATGCAACCTAATTAAGTATAGGTCGTATGAGTACTAAGTACTTTGAATAACTAAGACCATATATAATTCTATATAGCTACATCACCATCTAATTGTATTTATGAAATCATATTTATAAATTAAAAACGTTTATAAATATATCTTTAGTAAAAACGGCGTAATTTTCTCGTTTTAAGTCTATTTCGTACGTTTCTTATGTCCACGCTTTCGTATTAAGACGATGTATCAAAATACGACATTTTCATATTTTTAACCCACTGGTGAACAGTACTTTTTACTATTCGTACACTTTTATAAATTTATTTTTATAAATTTAGTTATCGTAAAACTCGTAAAAGTCATATCTTATTCGTTTTAACTCCGATTTTAGTGATTCTTTCGAGCACGTCTTCGAAATTGAAAGTTTTATCTAACTAATGTATTTCTCCAAAATGTTTTTGAGATGAATAGTGATTTTTACTGTTCATAGTTTATAAAATTATTTTTATAAACTTTAATTATCGTAAACGTGAAAATCCATAACCCCTTCGTTATAAATCGGTTTTTCGAGTTTCTTACATTTTTCGAATCCTCATGAGATGTAGTATTTTATAAAAATATAAAATAAATATGTTATATTTTGAATTTTGATCAGACCCTATGATATTTTTGCCAAAAATATGTTTAAACTTGATTTTGTAACTTTTTAGTTTAGTAACTTTGTTACAAGTCCTTTACAACCACTTATACCACATGACTTACATACTTAGGGTCCTTAGTCCATGATTTGTCCAAATATTGTCCAAGATAACAAGATCAACAAGTCCTTATATCATTTTTACTTATAAACTTATTAAGTAACTCTTTAAAACAACTAGTTTATATATACACTTTTTATACATAAACCACACTTGTACAATACTTATATTTCCATTCCCACATGATATTAACATCCATATAACATATGTAAAAGTATACCAAATCATAATCAAGTGTAATAATCCTTTTGTACAAGTAAATAAGTTTCTTAGATGGTGATTAACTATACAAACATCATATATGCATAAAATCACAAATGTAAAGAGATTAAGGTTTTTAGATGACCTTAATATGATGTAAGATGATGAACAATATGATCTAAACCCTTGTTTAGATATTATACTCAAGCTTCCAATATTAGAAAACCCTAACTTTCAAGAAAACCCTAATCTTAAACCTTTCTTGTTTAACCCTTGTAAACTCTAAACCAAGCCTTCAAACCTTCTTGGTATACATTAGATATGATGTAGGAATACTTGGAAATGTGGTAAATAGAATTGTGTGAATTATTTGTGTGTTTTTGATGTTGGCCGTGGGTTTGTGAGAGAAAAAGAGAGATGAGTGTTGTTTTCACTTAAGCAAATGAGTGTTGTGTGTTTTTCTATCTAGTTGCTTGCCTTATATACTCCAAGTAGATAGTTGGTATTATGTCTAGGTGCATTATACACTTTCTTGGGCAAAGAGAGGAAATCAAGGAAGAAATAAGCAGAAAAACTAGTCATAGTCTAATCACTATAAGCCTAAAGTCTTGTACAATATCTTAGTTGTTATTTTGTTATATTTCTCTTGTTCTTTTTCACCATATCCGGCCATAGGTGTATAAATAATAGATATTTTGTAATTTTTTTGAGTATTGGGTATAAAAATGGGTATTTGTTGAAGCGTAGATAAGTTTTGGTGGTTCCGGGTATGCCTAAACGTATTTTATCGCGAAACGTAAACACTTTACGTAACCAATAAAAATAAAATGTAAAAAGTTGATTATTTCTTTTGTAAAAGTAATATAATGCTTGCTTGACGTAAATTTTTATTTGTTTGGTGCCCGTTTACGTGAATGTTAATTTTTAGTTTACGCGATTTAGCTAAACATTGGAAATTTAAAGTGGATGCGTAAAAGTTTAAAATAAATAGTTGAATATTTATTGACATAACAGATGTGAAAAAGTGAATTGTTACAGTCTCCCCATATTAAAAGAATTTCGTCCTAAAATTTAGTTTGAGTTGCCTCCCGGAATGGTGTTAATGAAGAGGTGTGTGTAAGAAATCTTTTTTTAATATAAATGAACAGTAATCCAACGGTCGTAAACAGTGTTCCAACGGCTATGAACAGTAACCCCAACGGTTACTTCCTCCCTTTAAATACCAAATTTTTATCCTCTATTTCTCCATACAACACTTAATCTTTCAGTTACATTTCTCTTATCCAAACCTCTCAAAATGTTGCATATCATGACACTCTTGGCGATGGCGAGCGCGATAGCACTCGGCATTTATCTTACCTACGTCCCATACGAAGAAGAATTTCAGTATCTGGCCTTTTCTAGCGATTCTCGCGCCCTTCATCGTCCTTGCTATTGGCATGGATCTCTTTTGGAAGGAATAGATATTATTGTTAAGGGAGGGTTTTAATAAACACTAGTACAAAAAGTGGATTTGGTCACACATGGGCAAAATGGAACGGCCACACATTCATATATTTATGTGGCTAAAGGTACCAAAATAGACAATATTTACTAATTAGCCACACATGAAAATTTCAATTGTGTGACCATTAGAACTGTATTGCCACATATTCGAACATTATGTGGCTAAAGGTAACTGGTAATATTATTTAGCCACATATGAATTTGGAACGCGTGACAAATACAAGGAAGCTTGAAGCATTAGTCATGATATACATAAAAATAGTGACAAATATATGTCACACACTTGAACAATGGGACCAAATTGGCATATATGGTCACATGAAGTAATTTTTTATGTCTCCATATCATACAGTCAAGTTTTGTCACACATTATTTAAGGTGACTCAAAATCCAGTACATATGGTCACGTAACTTAATATGTGTGTTTAAAGTTTACTTTGTGTTAGCTTGCCAAAAGCTAATGTGTATAGTCACATTTACTTCTAGCATGATCATGTGATTATATGCCTTAACAATAGCCACATCATATCATAAATGTGTAACTAAATTATGTTTATGGCCACATTTAAGGTGATTATATGTGACCAATATATTCATAACAGTCACATCATGAAGTATTCATGTGGCTATTATTTTGAGCAAAATGTGAAATCGGATGTGACCAATATATTCATAACAAGAAAATAAAAAAGGATGTTACACCCCAGCAAGAATCGAACCAGCGACCTCTCGTACAGAAGTCATGCGGGTTACCATCTTGCCAGAGTAACATATTCGTTAATGTAATGCATTTCCTTTGTAATATAGAAGTTTAAGCTTCATTGTTTTGGCTAGTAGCTTAAAGAGTGCTTATTAAACCGTGGCTTCTTCTCCCTCTGCTTATTTTCAACTTGTTTCACTTTTAATAAGGTTTTAATAAGTACTTTAGCCTGCAAATGCAATGTGCAAATGCTTGCTTACAAATGCAAGCTGCAAATGCAATATACAAATACAATGTGCATATGCAATCTGCAAATACAATGTGCAAATGCTTGCTTGCAAATGCAAGCTGCAAATGCAATGTACAAATGCAATGTGCATATGCAAGCTACAAATGCAATGTGCAAGCGGCAATAACATACAAACCAGACAATAACATTACAAACCAAATAGACCAATACATTAAATTTCATAAGGTTTTAAAGAGTATATAATCACCATTACATAAGTCACCATAAAGTTTGATTGCTAAACAAAACACAAACAAAAAGCTAACATCTAATACATGTTAGACTACCATGTGAGACTACCCAAAAAACTTTGATCAAATGCAAGAGCATGATCAGCTTCTACATGACACCTTTCTTTTCCCCTTTGCCTTATCTACACAAGTTTTTGATTTCCTGGTTCCTATTTTCTTTTTAATTTCATCCCATGTAGTAACATTTGGTAGTCCCAGAACAGATCCTGTGACTGGTACATGGCTATACATATTTGGTTTGTGTTTCTTGCAAACTGGTACATATTCACCTTTAGACATTACAGAGTTAGAGTCAATAATGCAATCATTGTCTGTGTTTCTCTTGTCTATGGTTTCCATGTCTGTGCTTTCATTGTCTGTGCTTGGAAAGTAGTTCCATGATAGATATTCCTCAATTATGTTATATCCATAAGCATCTAGCAATCCTTGTGTTGATGGCCCATAAAATATAAGAGCGGTTGCTTTTGATGCCCATTTCCTATCTTCTGAGCTGTCTGAGCTTATCTCAATTATTTCTGCAAAAGAAAATTAAGAATAAGAAGATAACATCCTAACCAAAACATACATTTGTCAATCAAATAAGCAGATAACATAATTTAGAAGATAACATCCTGACTTCATTAACCAAACACAAACCATTCTAACATCATAAATTCAGTTACATACATATTGTTTTAAAAGTAGATTAACATCTACTACCATTACATAAGGACCAAATACCAATATGCATAACATCATAAAGTAGATTAACATCACTTTCCACTTCTAAGGTTCCTCTTCCCTATCTTCACTTCAGCAAAAGTCATTGTTGGGGGTATCTACACTCCAAAGGTCTTGCCTTTAATAGCATCCCAGGTTTTAGCATTTGCAAGCCCAAGTATAAAATTTGTTATTGGTACATGGCTTTTGACAATGAGTGTCTTAGTTGATGCTTGTATCTTAGCCTTTGACCCACATGCTTCTACTTTAACCTTTGACCCACATGCTTCTAATTTAGCCTTAGAAGATGCCTTAGATGCTTGTGCTTTAGCCAACATACATGCTTTAGCCTTTTCAATGTCTTTCCAAAAAGGTTTTACATCACTTTCATTACATCCTGATTTTGAACCCCAAAACCTGCCATTGTCCTTGTACTCATCTGACAAATAGTGGTATTATTTGAGCAAACTCTTAGGTGGTTCTGGAGGGTCATAATCTATCTCCTCGGAAGTGCTAATTTGAGAAGTGTTATATGAGTCTGAGTTGTTGTTGTCTGAGCTACTATCTAAATTCACAACAATGATTTTTGCAAGGTAACAACAAAGTCTGAGCTATGCATACTTAAGGAAGTCTTCCTAATTGAAGCTCTGACTAGTGTTGATAGCAAGATCAAAATCAGTGATATGATATAAAATGGTGTGTGAGTATGGCCTGAGGAATGGGTTGCTAGCTATCCTAATATCCTTAGTATCCCTAACCCAACTCTGAACAATGTAGTTGATAAAGTATATGGGGTGACTAAAGATGGGAAGAAGGTGTTGGAATTAAAAGTCTTCTTGATGTTGTTTGAATTTTATTGCTGCTTATGTTTGTGTTAATGCTGCTCAGCTGGATTTAATGATGCTTATAAACTTCAAAGAAAATATGCTAAGTGGTTACTACTGCTAGTACAAAGTTAATACTGCTAGTGAATATTAGTACTGCTCAGAGATTAAGATTGCTTGAAGTTAATGCTGCTGAGAAGTTACAACTGTTAATAAGTTAGTACTGCTTATATGATACTACCTCCGTCCCATATTAAGTGTCTAGTATGACTTTTTGTAGTCATTTTTCTTCAACTTTGACTGTAAATATTATTGTTTGTGTTATATAATACTTGATAAAAATTATACCAATGAAAAATACATTTAAAATTCAATACATTCATGTATTTTGCATCAAGTATTATATAACACAAAAAGAATTAGTTAAGTTCAAAGTTGAAGAATAAAGAATCCAAAAAGTCAAACTGGAGAAGTTATTTGTTTTTAAAAAAGATTATAGATACTTAGGAAAGTATTGTAAGCCGACTAGGACTCTTTGGTGTATTAAAGTGGGATCAACATAAGGTAAGATGGTTTGTTAATTAGATGTGGGATGATTAGAAGCAATGTAATGAAAAAGTGAAATGGGGGAAAGTTATTTGGTTTTCACAATGCATTTACAAACACTCCAATATAATGTGGCTAATAATTTTGAAAAGGTTAACTACTCAAGATAGACTTGCAGCATGGTACCCTGGTAAACAAGTTGCTTGTTCCTTTTGTGAAATGTGTCCTGACTCACATGAACACTTGTTCTTTTTGTGTCCATTCTCTGCTAATGCATATGGGTCCAATTTAATAATCCAAACACCCCTAAACTGCTATGTGTTTAAGCATATAAGGGGATTCAAAAAAGGTTATCATTTTAAGAAACATGAGCAAATAAGCAACACACAGCAACACACATGAGCAGTTAAGCTTGAAAAAAATAGATAATCGACACACATTAGCAGATAAGCTAAAAAATAAGCAAAAAGCAACGAATAAGAAAAAAAAGAAGATAATAAAGTTACCATTCTGATTCGCCATGTTTGAAATTAGGGTTAATGAAAAAGTGTTAGGGATTACTGTAACTGAAGATATTGGTAGTTAGAATGAATAAATATGTGTTATGAATGGGTGGAAGAGTTTAAGGGGGTAGAGGGGTTAGGCTTAGAAATTAATCTATTCTTCTTCCTATGATGAATAGGTTGCCTGGCTGAGATGGTAAGCCGCTTGACCTCTATCTTGGAGGTCGCAGGTTCGATTCTCGCTGGGCGTGATTCCTTTTTATTTTTTTTTTGGTATTTTGAAAACCAAAAACCAAACATACCTTATCCATATCACCTTATCAGCAGATATAATAATCAGTTTTAAAGCCGATAATAAGCAGTTTAATAAGCAGAATTAAGCAGTTTATTAGCAACTTCATGACTCATCCGGGGCATCGCCCGAGTTTAAAAGCCTCGTATACAAACATATAAACCAAACAGGAAGTAAAAAATTAATAGATAAAATCAAATCCTTCACAAGAATATTTGCAGCAAAACAAAAGCTTAAAAAGGTTTTGCACTGTACAAACATAAATCCTTAAACAAGTGCAAAAAATCAAATGTTTATATGCTTTAAAAGAACGGGTCAAATATGATAAAGGTAGAGTGTGACAACTTGAGCATGACATGGTTCACTTGGATTTTTGTATAACACTAACCCCACTGTTCTGGTAAACTTTGCCATCATGACATTTCATACGAAAGGTATACCCATTGATGTTATATGCATCGTATTTCACTACGGTGGTGCGTGGTCCATATGATATCCACCTTACAGTTTTTGATACACTTTCTTTTGGAGATTGCTAACTCTCTCTCAACCTGAATTTCATTACAAGTATATATTAGCTTCAAATTGAAGGAACAACAAACAAATAATTATAAATAACATACGATTAATTACCTCTTTGCGTAAACACTTAGCAAAAGATTTACTGTGCTTATTCTCTAGAAATGCTATTCGTTTACCCGGGTTTTCTGTTTTCAAAACTTGCTTCTTTATTTTTCAAATTAAGTTAATTAGAATTTAATTTTGATTTTTAATTTAATTTAGCATTTATTTTCTTAATTTTTAGTATTTAGGTTTCCCGATACCTGATTCTGTTCCCCGTATTTTAGTATAGATTTAATTTTAGGATTTCCCTATAACTAATTTTGTTTCCCGTAGTTTTTAAGATCCCCATTTCCTATATCTGTTTCCCGTAGATTAAATTAGGTTTTATTTAATTAATTTTAGTTGTAATTATATCAGTGTTTCCATCATATATTCTCCATCATTCAATTTCTCATCAAACCAGGATTACTTTCAATTGCAGCCTCGTTGGGACATACGACCCGGGAATATCTCTTCCGGAATCTTTTTATAATTGATTCTTTCTTGTGTATTTTATCCTTTTGTGGAATTTGACCTTTTGCCTTGGTCAAGGGCATTCGGTTAGAATCTGCATTAGGGTTGCTATATAAGTGTGTACTATACAGCGAATCAAGGACTTTGCGAGGAATTTTCACTGGGGTCATGTTTGACAACGACTGGCTCCCGAGGAGCATTAACAACGTTGGAATCGTCATCGGATGACTCGTAAGTGTTTAGAAGGTCTTGGTAAATTCCATTTTCATGACAAATTGTAAACCAAACTTCCTTTAATTTCTTTTGCCATAGAGCACATCCTTGATAATTTGGACCTTCAACCGGGTTTCCACATTTCACACAATCCTGAGGGAGTTGCTGACATGAGTCGGGTGTACAACAATATCCTTTATTATACAACGATCCACAAGACGAACACTCTTTAATCGTAAAAAGGGGATTCAAACGATAATCGAGTGACGCCATAAGAAAATAATTAAATGGATAAGAACAAAAAGAAGATTATTTTTGGGTTTTTAGGTTTTTTAGACAATATATTTTATTAAAGGACAAAACGAGATCGAATAACTTTAAACCTAATAATCAACAAGCTTCACGGTAGCTCTCTAAAAAATTTACTTTTTAAAGGTGAGCCATATATCGCAGGTGACACAAAAGGCAACTTTTTAAATTTTTTATTCGAGTTGGGAACTTATTGATGGATAATACCTCAATTGAAGGTATTATTTGTTGGTGTTCTTTTACCAACTTTGTAAATTTTTATATTCACAAATTAACTAGAAAAATTGAAAGAGCAAATATTATTTTTTTGTCTTTTTGTTTTTAATCTTCTACTTATACTAAAAAGAAAAGAAAAATATTTTTTACTTTTTATTTTATTTAATTAATTTTTTTTATTTTTTATTTTCTTAAAAGCGTAACTTTCGAAAACGAAAGGTTCTCCAAATCACGATCAACAAACTTCAAACGAAAGAATCTTAATCATAAATCCTCAGCAAAGACGCCAAAAATTGATTGCAAGCAATCTTATACACGTAATTATAAAATATAATATGAAAGAAAATTACCAAACTACCCTTGAGGACAAAGGTAGAAAGGAAAATCTTCATAAATATATATCATACGTATATTAACCAGGAAGTATGATTCCCGGGTCGTTATTTCCCCAACGATTTATGAAATTGAAACCACGTTTGAATTCGGACAATGATTTGAATAGAATCAAAGATTGATTTGACTATCTATTTCTATGAATTAAAAACAATTCAAATAAGCAAACTAAACAATAAAGCACGAAAACAAATAACGGGTACGAAGAAAACGCGACAAATAAGCAAGGATGACAAATTTAAATCCTAATAATGCAAATTTAATTTCTAAACATAAATTAAGACAAAAGAAAATTTTAATAAAAAAAGAAAATTATTTTTTTTCATTATTTTTGAATTTTTTTTATGAATTAAAAACTAATTTATTGATTAAGAATCCTAGAAAATAACAAATTAAATCTAAAAAATTCTAAAAAATGATTTTAAACTCTAGAAAAATCTAAGGAATGATAAAAACTCAGATAATTATTTTTAACTATTTTTTATAATAAAATCATATTTTATAAAACTAAATTAAAAACTTAAAAATTAAATTAAAAATCTAAAAATGACAAAAATGAGTTTAATGCATGTAAACCTTAAAGTAATTATTCTAAATCAAAAAAATATTTTTTGTATTTTTAAAAATTATTTTTCTATTTTTTATTGATTTTCGAAATTTTTAAACTAAGAAAAATGATAAAAATTAAACTATTAATGCGAAAAATCCAGAAAAATCACAAAAAGTGCTAAATGATGTAAGGAATAAGAGAAAAATAAAAGCAAACGCCCAGCTTAACTAATAAGCTGGGAAATGGCCTCAATAAGCTACGGCTTATTTTAAAAGCTAAAAACTAAAATGTGTATAAGACTTTAATGAAAGGAAAAGAGAATGGATGAGCTAATGAAGCAAAACGGTAAGACTATGTGTGTGTGAGGGCAAGGTCGTGGGTTCGAGTCCCAGGCCTAGCTTTTTGCAAAAAAAATTATTTTTTGAAAAAGTTAAAAAAACAAAAATGAAGATAAGCTATAAACTAATAACTTTTGTAAAAGCAACTTTTTTTCAAACACAGAAATAAGCCAGAAAATAGCTTATTAACTTGACAGGACACTAAACTTATATTTTTCTTACTTTTTCAAAACTTAAGTACTCAAAAAGCTAAATAAGCTAAATAATAAGCTACTATGAACCTAAGTCTAACCTAATAAGCAAATGTGAATAGATATAAGCTAAAAAGAAAAGGACTTAAGCTGAATTTACAGATAAGCTCTTAAGCACTAACTGAAAATCAAACAGTCCCTGGAAAGACCTTTGAGCTTATTTTTCAATAAGCTAATAGATCCTTATGGACTATTAGCTTATACAAACTTAAACTACAACTAACAAACTTCTAAAAACTACTTTTGAATTTTATTTTGAAATCAAATTGCTTAATGAAAAAGCTGACTGAAAATGACTTAAAAACTCAGAACATGCTGAGTAATTTTTTTTTTTGGTTTAAAAAGAAAAAATGGCTTAATTGACAGCTTAAAACAGATAATCAAATGAACTTATTTTTAAAAACTAAGTGCAAACTCATTAAATATGTCCTAAAATCTACTTATGCTCTGAAAATTAAGTCCTATAATCTAAATCTACCCTCTGATTTTTTATGATGAAAATGACCTTTTAGCTATTTACCCTACCTGATGCAGTTGACATTAAATGCACAAAACTACTGAATGAACAATTAAAGAACATTGCTCAAATGCACTTAAATGAGAACAAGAACAGCAACTTCAAGGCCTCTAACAGATTTGAGCTACAAGCGTACTTATACTAAAATACTTGATCACAAATTAAAGCCTAGCAATTTAACTCCTATGAAAACTAGTTTAAACAGAATTAAGCTTTCAAAATCTAATCCTATAAACTTAAATTTGCAAGTTAAATTAAATTTAAAAGAACAAATAGGCTCAAACAGTACTAACCTTAGTTAGTACTGTCTGTCCCAAACACCCCCTTAAATTCTTAACAGGCATACTGAGCTTATAGAATTTAGATTTAGAGAGAAAATTTCAATTACTAGATTATGATAAGCTTAAAACAACCCTAATCAACAAATATCAATAAGCAAATAAGATAAAATCTATAAGCTACTAACTATGCTAAACTAGTATTTTTGGTTTTTTAAACTGATTTTAAGGCAGGATATGAAATCTAAGATTTAAGACTACAAGTAAAACAAAATAAGCATAAATCAACTATAATAAGAACATTAATAAGCTACACTAAGCAAAGATAAGCATAGTAAGTAAACACTACGCAAGAAAAGCTAAAATTCATAAATAAGCTAATATTTTAAAGACAAAAAAGATAAATTATTGTAAAACTTGAAATCCCAGCTAAACAGGGATGGGAGCTCACTTAGAGCTTATATCAACAAGCTATGGCTTATTTAGAATAAGCCAGTAGAGTCCATGAACCCTTCCCTGTTTGGTTCATCATCCTTATATGAGTTGTGGTAATTTTAGGGGAGACTTTTGTTCTATTAAGCTTAGTTAATCTTATTAAGAGCTTAACTAAGTGAATTGTAGCTTATGACAACTTGTTGAGCTATGAAGAACAATTACGAGCTTATTATACTTTTAAGTAAAAACTATGAAACACATTAAGCTTAAATGACAATAAAACACTTTTATTGATAAAAGATTACTGATTACAAGTTTAAAATAAAATTACATTTATCTAAAGAAAGCTAAAAAATACATTGAAAATAAGCTACATAATAAGCTAAATTTAAACTACCCCTAGATGATGAATGTAAGTGAGGCATCACTTGTATTTATACTGCTTGAAAGAAGCTTCTAGGTCCCAAATTCTGTTAAACGCTCCCCTTAATCCTGGCCATTCATTCTTCCAATCATTGGCTCTCTAATTAACACCGTTAGATCAATTTGAGCTCACACGGATTGCCATCGTGGTAATTCGTGGTTTGTTCCCTCTTGTGCTTCTTTTTCAAAGGTTTTAATGCAAAAAAAACCCACTCCTTGTGCGCTTTCTTTCAATATCCGCATGTCACTCTTGTGGGGGATTGACCAATGAGAGCCCTTGTGTGATGTTTTCTTGTGCCACATCATTGCTTGGAGCTTGAATCACTTAGCCACGTCCTCAATTTTGATTTACCCCTTGATTAGAGTGAAGTTAAATTGTCGGAACGACGATGAACAATAGTAATTCATTTTCCTGCGTTTTTACTTTTATAAGAGTGCGTTTGTTTTGACTTTCTTTGACCCAGGGTTAAATTCGTTGACTTTGGGCTTATATATAACGGATTGGGCCATGAGTTTTTTTTAGGGTTATTATAAAGAGATAACGAGTGTTAACTCTTTATTATTAAAGAGTTAACACCGTTAGGGCTTAGGGACCATTTTTGCAATCTGGTTTATTTAAGGGGCTGGTTTGGAATTTTGAGAATTTTGTCTTCTTGTAGTTGACCAATGTTGACCAATGGTTGACTTTTAAAGCATTCTCCTGGCTCTTGTACGCTTTATCCGTTCCTGTGTCCGTGTTTGTCTGGTTTTGACCATTTTCTTGCTATTTTTGCTATATCCGTACCTACACAATCACAAAGACAAAACAAGCAATATACAAGTATTTAAAGCATAATTTTGTCTTTTATGGGTCATTTTTGATATAAAAAGGATATGTGTTTTCACACATATCAACAGTTAAGTACATAAAATAAGTCTAAGTTTACCTGCGACCGGAACCAGTTGGGGAATTCTTCTTTCATGTCTTTGTTAGGAAATTTACTGAAAAACGTTCATGGTATTAGAATAAGTCGTCAAAAAGATAAGTTAAGAAAAAGAAGTTCCAAAATAAAAATGCGTACCTCTTGAACTGGGACCAGTACGTGTCGATTTTAAGACTGTTGTGAAGTACATACCATATTACTTTCTTCAACTCTTGGTCATTAAACCGAATAACCGACTGGTTCGCCTGGTAGTATACGTATATAAAATACTACTAGGCAAATCAATGATAAAAAGATTCCGGAAGAGATATTCCCGGGTCGTATGTCCCAACGAGGCTGCAATTGAAATTTTTAATTGTTTGTTTTTTTTTATTTTTATGCGCACTCGGTTCGCAAATCCTCGTAGCACGTCTTGTTCAACAACAAACTCTTCGGTTGTGTAATTTTAAATTTAGAAGAACCAATTGGTTGAACAAACGTTTTTTCCAATGGCCGACAATTCGAACGATGGCCCAAATGTTACAAGCACCATCGAGGGGTTATGACAGATGTTATAGTTGTTCCCACCGATTCATTGCTAATTATTTTGAGCTTAAGCAACACGTTAATCAATCTTGTGCAAAGCTTTAAGTTTAGGCGTAGATCAAGATCCCTCACAATACCTTCGATTTTTTAACAATGTCACTTCAATGTTTAGACATCACGAATTTATCCGAATACACTTCGATAAAGCTTTTGCTTTTTTCCATACTCTCTAGACGGTGTGAAGCCCGAGACTTGGTTAGACAACCAGATCCACCCTAGACTCAATTCATCACCATGGGACGACCTTGTTTCAAAATTCATAACCAATTCTTCCCACCCATCAAAACAAACTTACCTCCGCAAACAAAATCACCAATTTTTTCCCAAGAAACCAAACGCAAACCTTTAACGAAGCATGAGGGAACGTTTTTAAAGGACCTTATATTCGTCAATGTCCTCACCATGGCTTTTCGGAACTCCACCAACTCGTACTTTTTACAATCTCTTTGAATTAAAACGATTTAAGATGACTTAGATTCGGCAGGGGGGTCGGGAATTTCTAGACAGATGCCTCAAGAAGGTTTTCTAGCGGATAATTTGAAAGCAACGTCAAAAGTTCAGTTTACTCCAGGAAGTCTTGCGCTAATGATTCAAGAGTGATAGTACGGATGCTCCTCTTTCTTAATTCTTCACACTTCTATAATTTCTTTCGTTATGCACACAAATAGCCGCTTCTCTTGAGCGATAAGATTGACTTCAAGATGAACCATAAATGTGAATAATGAAAGCTTTAGTTGTTAACTACTCATGCACCCGTCAAAGCAGTTGAGGATGGATGTGTCACTGTGTGGATCAAATCACCATTTTAACCTTTGTCCATTAACTCGAAGGTGGGGGAAACAATTTTCCCGTTTTTCACGACAATATCCAACAATTTCAACAAACCGCCGCTATTGGTAATTTTCTCCAAAGAAACCAACCTTCCAATTTGGCAAGTCAAATGAAAACCACCAGGTTTCAATCAACCGTAATGTTCAATTCAAACCCAAGGAAACCAAAACGATTACCAACGGAACCATTTCTAATTTCAACCAAAACGTGGAGGGAAACTTTAATCAAAAACGTCAAAATCAAGTTTATCAAGCTCCCACCTACCAAATACCAACCAATCAACCACCAATCAATCAAGTTTTACCTTACCAACTTCCAACAAATAGTGTTTTGAAAACAGATTTTGAAAGCTACGTAAAGCAATGATGTGATATTAAAGAATGTGACAAATCAAAAGCAAGGTTTGCAAAATCAAATGGCAATTGTTACAAGTTTGTTAACAAGCCTTTGCACCAAATTTGATGATTTAGGCAATACCAACCAACCTTCAAGTTCAAGTTCTTTACCTAGTAATACCATTCCAAACCCAAGAAACGAAGCCAAGGCAATTACAACTCGTCGTTGGTTATTTCTTATTGATGGACCTCCGATTCCACCCCGGTGGTGGGAAAACAGGAAAGTGAGGGGACAACGTATACGGGGACTACCGGCACCGAAGACTCTTCCAACCTCCCGTCCATTGGTATTTACAAAGAACAACCCAAAGACAAAGAACCAATCGAAGAACCTTCTTTCATTGCCAACAAAGCCAAACCTAATTTGCCTTACCCTTCAAGACTTGCAAAACAAAAGATTCGTAAAAAGGATGATATCCTAGCTTCAAAGTTTATGGAAATCTTCGGTAATCTTCACTTTGAGCTAAGTTTCGCGGAATGCTCGTCAATTCATATGCCATGTTTGCTCCGATGTTCAAAAAATGATGTTAAACAACAAAGAACAAGTTAATTGAGTTAACCAAACACCGTTGAATGAATATTGTAGTGCGGTTGTCTAAAAAAGCTTCCAGAAAAGCTTAGGTGATCCCCCGTCGGGGTAGAGATTTCTCATTCCATGTGATTTTGCAGAGTTCGGATAGTTACTTAGCTCCTTTGCACGATTTAGGTGCTCAGTATCAAATCCATGCCTTTATCCATTTCGAAAAAGCTTCAACTCCTCAGGCCTAACCGAAACAAAAATGTTATTAGAATAGCCGACGTACAATTTTCCAAAAACAATACCGGTTGTAGCTGAAATGTTTTTGTCAAATTAGGTAAGTTTACATTTCCCGCCGAACTTCGTGTTCTTGATTTATTTTATAGACGATCCTCGAGTACGTTGATACTTGGGCGGACCTTTTTCTTTTTTTTAGGTACGGTCCATGCTTTAATCGTATGTTTATGAAGGATGAGGATTACTCTTAGGAATGATGAGCAATCGTTAACCATTAAAATGTGGTTGATGCACCTTTCCATTTCTATAACAATCTTGAATCGTTGAAGAAAGTTGATCTAATCGATGTCACTTGTGAAGGAGTACTCACAAGATGTAACTTGGAATTTTTGATTCCGTTGCTATACAAATCCTTCTCCATATTCGATCCGATATTCTCTAACTTTCATCTCCAACGCTTTACTACCTTTTGATGAAAGCGATTTTACTTACTCTTTGAAGAGGCCGTTGCTTTTTATAGCCATCGAGATTGAACCAGTTTCACCAGTTTTCAATGCTACATTACTAATGATCACGAGGGTGACATTCTCATTTCTCGAGGCAGCTTCTTAACAATGTCCATTTACCTAACCCAAACCAAGGAGATTTACTCACCCTAGAATCTCCAAAAAAAGATCTTAAAGTTGTCGAACCAAAGAAGTCTTACAGTCGATTATGCTACTTCCTTGTAAACTAAAAGATGAAATTCCCGAAGTCGTGCTTAAAGAGTTTCCTCCGCATCTCGAGTATCTGCGTTCGTTAGGAGGAAATAACAAGTCCTCCAGTCATATTTCAAAAGATTTGAGCCAAGATGAAAAGACCTCACTAATAAACGTTCTAAAAAACCGAAAACAAGCAAGCGCTTGGAAACTTTCTGATAATCCGAGGCATAGAATCCCAGTAGTTTTTGCTCTCACAAAATCCTTTTAGAGATGATTACGAACTTCAGTCCAACATCAAAGGAGGGGTAACCCTTAAAATTCCACGACGTCATCAAGAAGAAGTAGGAAAAACTTCTTGACGCAGGATGAATTTATCTCTATTTCGGTAGTCCATGGGGTTAGTCCGGTCCATTGTGGTTCCTAAAAATGGATGTATGGAACATTGTCACAAACGAAGAAAATGAGTTGGTTTGCCTACAAGATTAGTCCGGGATGGAGAGTACTGCATCGACTATCGGTAAGTTGAACGAAGCAACTTGTAAAGACCATTTTACGTATACCATTCATGGACCAAATGTTAAGATGCGATAGCCTGGTACGAGTTTTATTGTTTCTTTGATGGTTTTTTCAGGGTTATTTTTCAAATTTCATTGATCCTAAGGATCAAGAGAAAACTACTTTAGGTGCCATACGGAACTTCGGTCACCGTCGGTATGCCATTCCGGTCTGTCATTGCACCCTGAAACTTTCCAACGTTGTTTTGATGGCCATTTTTCACAAAATGGATAGAGAAAACAATGGGAGGTTTTTTTGGACGATTTTTCAGTTGTTTGGAAAAATCTTTTTCATCATGTATTGCAAATTTAGATAAAAATGCTTAAAAGGTGGTGAAAGACACCAAAATTGCACTAAATTGGGGAAAAAGAGCCATTTCATGGTTAAAAAATGGCATTGTTTTAGGACATTAATGATCTCTAGAATAGGAATGATAGTCGATAAGGACTAAAGTTGATTGTATTTTCTAGCTTCCTCACCCACACGTTCAATGTAATTAAAGTTTTCTCGGGGCTTGCTGGATTCTATCGAGATTATCAAAGAGTTTTCCAAATTCTCTCGACCCATGGGACCCATCTTTTAGAGAAAAATTACTCCTTTCATTTTTTCGGAAGATTACTTCTTCGGCCTTTCAAACATTGAAAAAGAAAGTTGACCGAAAGCTCCATTCTTTATTGCTCGGAATTGTTGGACATCCTTTGAAAAATCATGTGCGATGAAAGTGTTTATGCAATCGGTTGCGGTTATAGGCCGCCAAGGATTGAGAAAACATTTCCGACCTAATTCATTCGCTAGCAAGACGATGACTGAAGCAGAAACGAATTACACAACAACGGAAAAAGAAATGCTCGCAGTAGTTTATGCTTTCGAGAAGTTTCGATCATATCTAATCATGAACAAGAGTATTGTTTACACGGACCACTCCGCTTTGAAATACATTTTCAACAAGAAAGACGCCAAAGCAAGATTACTTCGCTGGGTCTTACTTCTTCAAGAATTTAATTTTAAAGTTATCGATACTAAGGGAGCTGAAAAATCTATGCAGCTGATCACCTACTGTCTCGATACAAACCCTTCAAAATGTTTTTGACCCAAATGAGATTACGAGACTTTTCCTTAGAGCTGTAAGTATATGTTAAATTTCAAAAGACCAAAAGTACCCCGTGGTTCGCAAGGACTTTGCTAACTACCACGCGAGGGAAATTCATTAAAAAAGGAATGTCGACTCAAGAAAAAAACAAATTCTTTAAAGATGTAAAACATTATTTTTGGGATGACCCTTTTCTTTTCAAGACTTGTGCGGATCAAATAATCCGAAGGTGTGTAGATGGCAAACAAGCTCTCCGAAATTCTTGTATGCTTTGTCACAGTGGACCCCCGGGGGACTACTACCGGAGCCAACTTTACCGCCAAAAAAGGTTTTCTGATGCCGGTTTTCTGTTGGCCTACCATTTATAATGGATGCCTCCGAAATTTGTCAATTCTTGTGTTGCATGTCAAAGACCAAGGCCAAAATCTTCTCAACGTGATGAGATGCATTCAAAAATGTAAATCTACGTTTGGGACGATTTTCGATTTTTGGGGAATTGATTTTTATGGGGAGCTTTTCCGATCGGTCTAGGGGTTAAAAATATATTCTAGTAGCCGCTTTCGATTATCTTTCCAAGTGGGTTAAAGCAAAAAGCGCTCCCCACCAACGATTGCTAGGGTAGTTGTTAAGTTCTTAAAATCCTGTTCTTCCCGATTCGGTTGCTCCGTGAGCAATCATAAGCAATCGTGGGACACATTTTTGTAACGACACATTTGTTAAAGTTATGTCTAAATTGGTGTCACCATCGTCTTTTGACTCCTTACACCCGCAGACGGATGCGGACTGTGGTCAAGTTGAATAGACACGAATCGAGGTCTCAAAAGAATTTTGGAACTTGAGGGACCGGGTAGGAGGAAACCATGCCTCTCGGTTCCGACAAACATAGATGATGAATTATGGGCTTTTAGAACCGACTTACAAAACGCCTATTGGATTGTACTCCTTACAAAGTAGGTCTATGAAAAGCGTGCATTACCAGTGAGCTAGAACACAAAGCAGATTGGGCTCTTAAGCATGCCAACTTTGATTTAAAGAACCTGCGGGGTCGATATCGAATGCTTTAACTCAATGATCTAAGCGTGCTTCGTGATCAAGATTAGGTAGAATTCGCGAATCTACAAGGAGAAGACCAAAGAATAACATTTACACCGATTCCAAGATAGAGATAAGAAACCGTCATCTTAAATGTTGGTGATCATGTTTTGCTTCGTCAATCCCGAATTTTAAAGATTTTCTTGGAAAGCTCAAGACCGTTGGTCCGACCTTTCACAATCACTTGTATGTTTATCCTTATGGCACTGCCAAGTTGTCTCATGCCGATGGTTCTAATTTCAAAGTCAACTGCCACCGTTTGAAGCACTACTATTGGAGGGATACAACACCTTTTGTTATCCAGGACCTCCAAACTTTCCCTAAGGACAACTAAATTCAGGGATCGAGTCGAGCTTTGCGACTCGGTGATAAAAAATAAGCCGCTTCGTGGGAGTTCACCCCATGATTATCCTTTCTATTTTCTTTTTATCAAATGTGTTGTGTTGAGAGAGGCTTGTACTCTTTCCGTTTTCCCGATGTTTGTGTGAGATTTTTGCAGGATCAACACAATCAAATTCTTTGAAGACTCTCGTGTTACGGTTGATTTATACCAGTTAAACTTGAGTTTCTCATGCCTTTGTGGAAAATTTGTTTGGGGAGATCCTTATCCTTTCATCTTATCGATTAACGTTTATCTTTGCATACTTCATAAACGGGTTAGATTTTCATAGAAACCCGACTTTAAACATTGAGGACAAATGTTTAATTTTGTTTGGGGAGGGAATCTATCCGATTTGATGTATGCTTGCTTATTTGTTTTTGTTCTCAAGTACCCGTTTTTTCGTACAAAAAGTACACAAAAAAATTTAAATTTTTTAGTCATATATAAAAAAAAAGTGTTAAAGACATGAATGTAGGTTTTCCGTTGGTAAGAATAAGAAGTAATTTTTGGACCCGGATCGTAATCGTGTAGAGTTCTAGCTTTATTCCTTTAAGACATTGATATGATAGTTTGTGCTCAGTCTCATGTAGATTTAAACATGCTAGACTTATAAATCGTTAGTAAAAGAAAAACTTTTGTGCTAAAAATCTCAAGAAGATTTTAAATATGCCGAGTTGGATTTTATATAGGCTAAGTATTTGCAAATATTATTTTGTGAAGAATAAGAGATGATAGTGTTGTTTACGAATTAAGATGCTAAACAAAGTTTATTTGGAAAGCTTAAAGGCTTATAAGAATAACTTGTGATTTTTCTTCCCAGAAGCTCTTAAAATGATTAATTATACGTTGTTTCATTAATTTTTACAATATAGTAAGGTCTTAACTACTTAAAAAGGGTATAATCCACATATAGAGAATAAAGCTTTATCGATGATGTGGTTAATTTAATACATTCATTTGTAAATAAGGATTTTACGTTTCAAGTTCATACTTTATGTTTTCTTAAATCGAAAATTTTTACTTTTGCAAAAATAAATATGTTAAATCAATTGCAGTCTTTAGTCAAAAAAAACTAAATAATAATAATAATAAAAAAGGTAGTTGATGAATAAGAATGCAAGTTATAAATCATTAAGTGTTAATAAATTAATATACAAACCTCCATCACAATAAAAGTACTGGGCATTTGTCGGTTCGCTCCGAATGTGACATCGAAAGAAAAAGGGTGGAGGATGTGTATTTAGGGGTTGATATCATAATAAGTACGCGAGCTCTTGTCGGAGGCTGGCATGTGTCGTTGAAAGAAAAGTGATCCAATTCCTTAGCCTAATCCAAAAGTAAATGAAAAAAATGTTGTATGTTAGAAAATAAATAGTTAAATGTTTCCATTTTCTAAAACAAGGTATTCGTATGAGCTAGTTTGCTAAAGTCTACAAAGCATTTTTCTTCGGAAGTGCATGCGTTATTCGGTTCAGTTATTCTCCGGATGGGGTGTCAAAAGCCTTAGCACTTACCCGATGACGGTAGGATCGCTAGAGAAGAAAGTCATTCATGGGACAAGTGAACCAACGATGTCTTGGCTAAAGAGGTTTTTGTTTGCTTTAAGATGTGATCTTGCTAAGTAAAGCTTGGTCGGATTTCATCTATCTAAATATGTGGATTTAATGGTTTAAATAATTTGAAACACCACACCTAAAATTATGATTTATGTTCAGGTAATAGGAATTCACAGTTGTAATTTTTAAGTAGTCGTAGATCTTAGTTTAGTTAATTTGCTGAGTGATCTTATTTGTGATGCTTAGCTGAGAAAAGTGAAAATTCGAGAATGATGAAGTTATCTTTTAGACACTTAATTGTGCTTTTTGTTCTATGATCCTAAAAAGTTACCAATGAGGTAATGAAAACTATAATTTTTGGTCAACACAAATAAGTTTTAGTTAGTTAGTTACTCAAGAAAAAATCATAAAATCTTAGAAAAATGGGATGTAGGGTGTTTTTAACTTGTGTTCTCTTATCATTCTCAACAAATATCATTGCTAATTTCAACGGTTTTAGTTAGGGGAAGATTCGAGGGTATTGGGTTATATTGGGCCACAACCCCCCCCCCCCTATTTTAACTAACCAAATGTGGATCCTATTTATCTGTTGCCCAATTCACTTCATTCTTCTCTTTATGTGATATTGCGTGAGGACCACCACAAAAAAAATCGTTTAGTTTGGGGAATTTTTGATTTAGTGTAAATACACATATCCGTTTTACCTAAACATCCCAAATTAAACCCAAAACTGACCAAAATGGCAAAATATGCTTGTATTTGTGTTTTGTGTTGTGCAGGTATTGGATAAATAAAAAATAATCACAAGAAAAACAGTCAAAATCGGGCAAGCACGGACGCGAGATCAAGAAGAGTACTACAAGCCATATGCAAAGCAGGAAAGTCATGCCTCAGTCAAATCCAGTCAGTATATGGTCATTAAAAGTCAACACAGCCCATCTTCTTTTATAACATTAACAAAAGGGCTTAGTTTTGCTATTTTTGAAAAGTTATTTTTTTTACTAGAAAAGTGGGAAAGAAAGAGATGACACTTGTGCAAAACTCTCCAAACTCAACAGTTTTAATGTCAAATTCCAAGGGCGCCAAACGGGTTACTATTCACATTTCTGCCCCCGTTTCACCATCAGGGTAAATCAAAGGGGTTCCAAAATTATAGGTGCTTAGGGTCTATTTCATGAGCTCTCTGGACACTAATTGAAGGGAACTAAATCATTCTTTATCAAAAGGATTACTTAACTCCCCTCAAGAAATCAGCCCCGTGTTAACAATGGTGATAGCACAAATTATGTGGGTTTTTTTGTGCTAAACACTCCACAAAAGATAGCACAATCGTCACATCTATGGAAGGGACACTGTTGACAATCTTCCAGGTGTCCACAGTTTGGATACAACGGCACAAAATTGGATGGTTGAAATGGATTGAAGTAATGATTGGCCAAGATTGAAAGATTGGAGAGCAGGGCTAGAGATCCTAGAAGCTTCTTTCAGCACCTATAAATAGGCCTCACTTTTCACACACACGCAGAATCTTTTTCATATCTAGTTTTTTTAGTAATTTTTAGTCTAGCTTAAATTTGTATTTTTCTTAAATGTAATTTTCCTTTTTCAAGTAATGTAATCAGGTTTCTTTAATTATGGATATTCAGTCTTTACGTATTTTAATATCATTTTACTAAGCTTCTCATTTAAAGTCATAAGACCTCTTAATAAGCTAAGTTGTCTCAATAAGCTAATAAGACTCATTAAAAGCTCCTTCAGTCTATAAGCTGAATATAGAGGCTTATTAAATTTCAGTATTAATCTTATAAACTTAAATTCAGTTTAATCTTACATGGATCTTATTGGATTAGTGCTTTTGGAAGGGAATCTTAACTTTGGAAGAGATTCTAGGGGACTTATACCTAGCTTAATAATAAGCTAGGGACGCTTGTAGCGCCTTAAATTGGTTCCTTTTGTTTAGCTAAAGGATCAAGTTATGTTTTCTTTTCATTTTACTCTAATTTTAGTTTAAAACTGCTTTAGTTATGGTTTATAGCTTAATATTGCTTTTTGCTTATTCTCTTTGGCTTATTAGTTGACTATTTTTGTATAATTTTGCTTAATAATCATAGTGTTTATCTATTTTTGATTAAATTAGTTTAGATCTTAGTCTTTTCATTTTTTTGTCTTTAAAAACCTCTAAAAAACCAATATTATGTTATAGTAAAATAGTTTAGATCTTAGATAAAGGCTTATTTAGGTTGTGAAGATTTTGTTCATTTAAGTTTGTTTTTAAGGTGGATTTTATCTGGGATTTAGTACTTGTCATTAGATTCAATCTAAAATAGACTTTTCTTTTATCTGTCATAATGCATAAAGGGGTGTTGGTTTAGTTGCACTCTTGAATGGCACTAGCAGTATCTAACATAAGTTAGTACTGCTGACTTTTCACTAACAGTTACTAACCTTAGTTAGTACGGTTATCTTAGATTTTAGTTGCCAAAATCAGTAGGATTCAGTTTAGTTATAGTTATTATAAATTTATTTTTAGGTTCTTCATATTTTCTTGCTTATTTTCATTTGCTTATTCTGTTATCAAAATGTCAGATTTGCATCTGTAAGTTCTTTTACTTGAAAGTTACTACTGAACTTTACACTAGCAAGTACTTTTAACACCTGTGTTTTTCAAGTCATTGACGACGTCCAGCACAAATCCACAATTTGGTACCTTTTTTATTGTACATGTTTCGCTTGGAAAATTGTAAAACGTTAGGTTAAATCGCTGTACGCCAAAATTTTGTATCGTTATTAATTGTTACGGGGCATCAAACCATAAATCGTTTACATCAATCATGTCGTTATATAATTATTTTGATAATAATTATGGTCGTTGTCTTCATTTAATTTATTGGATACGTAAGTGTAAATCGTTTGCGATAAATTGTACGTTTAAGAATAACCGGAAGAACGTTAATTTATTAACGCCTTTTCAAACAATTACCCATATGTACCCAATACCTGAAGTTATTAAAACTTTCAATAAGTAATGTTACTTTTACTTTGTACAAAGAAAATATATCATACACAACATGCATGCAAAGTTGGCAAAACTTTCATTATCGACAGTTACCTACACATCTGTTCATATTAATTCTGAGCCATAGAGATTCCAGTGAGCTTCTGATGAAGAGGTAGAGGGACCAATAAAGGATCAGCCTCTATCTGCTGATGCCTCACCTACAGCCCTATCACCAGGCTACATTGCTAACTTAAATCTGGAAGAGGATGAAGAGGACCCTGAGGAGGATCTTGCGGACTATCCTGCCAATAAAGGAGACAATTTTTATAATAAGTCATCTGATGATGACAACAATGATGATGATGTTGAGAAGGATAAGGAGGACGAGTAGGAGGAGGAGCACCTAGCTCCGGCTGACCCTTCTACTGTACCTACAGATGATCCTGTCCCCTCAAGATGAGAATATAGAGGCACTTGAGACTGATGAGTCTGCTTCTATATCACCCACCTCTCCATACCATATCATCTTGTCTTTTGAGACCAAATCCCGTGCAGTACGGATGTCTATTTAACGCCATACTCCACAATCACCATCTGCTGAGACATGCATTACCGAGTTTGCTGCTGCACTACCTTCACTGTTACCACCACCAGAGAATGATAAGTCACTCAAAGATAACATAAGAGTCTAGCATCTAGAATCTTGAGAGGCACCCTGGCCTATAGACAAATAGATTTGTCAGTGTAGCTTGTTTTGTATTATATTCCACTAAACTTGAGTAATACTCGGTTGGTAGTGTTAATAAAAAGCTTGTACTCTTTTACTCATGTAAACGATGTATTAAGTATTAACCTACGCTGTTGGTTATGATCATGCTACTGTACGAGGGGGATTTATTTACGCCATGGTTGCTGTTATCTTATATCTCTGCATAACGTGGTCTCACCTTACCTACTTGTTGGGATCACGGAGTGTCATGATTTTTCCTGTGGATGAAACTTCATATACATTTTGCTCCCTGTGATTTTTAAGAAATGATGACAACTGTTAATCAAGGGATGAGTGTTGAGTAAAATGAGCGAGTTGGAGCTTATTTTGTCCACCACAAGTCCAAGTGTTCAAAAAAGACTTAGCATTTTTTCTAGCTTTAAGCCATTTTAAGCTCTCCGTCCACTTTAAGCTTATTTATAAGCTTATTGAGTGCTTTTCATAAAAAGTTGTAGAAGACAAAGTTGTTAAGCCCCACGAGCTTAACAACTTTGCTTCTTTGAGTTTTCAAAAAACGAACTCACACCTGTTATAAGTGTGGAAGTCTGAGACACTTCAAGAGTAAGTGTCCAATAGTGAAGTTGGCAGAAACGTGAGGCACAAAAAGATCACACTCTTCCGATGCCAGGATGAATCAAGAGGAAGTTGAATAATAATTCCAAAACAAGCAAACAACAACAGCCGCAACAAGAGGCAAAATACTGCAGAATTTGCCTGGCAGGACACAGGGAGAAGAAATATTACGGCGGGTCCAAGCCGTTGTGTCCTAAATGCAACTATCATCATGATGGTCCATGTCCTCCCAAATGCCACAGGTGCAACATAGTGGGCCATCTGGTCCGTAACTGTAGGAGACCTACAAACGACAATACTATTAACCACCAAAGAGGCACGGGGACAAGTCAGAAGGTTAATTGCTATGAATGTAGGAATCAAGGGCACTACAAGAGGGATTGCCCAGAGCGAAAGAACCAAAGTCATAAAAACCAAATTGGAGGTACTAAAGCACATGGAGTGGTGCATACCTTAAGAGGATGAGAAACCGATCAAGACCCTAACAACGTTAAGGATGAGATCGAAGCTTAAAAGAGAAAGTTGACTAGCCTTGCCTAGCAAATCCTAAGTTGAAACTATCTTAGACTTTATCTCCTTAGGAGTTCTCGTTGTATTTCCCTTAAATTTCAGTTGTACGAATGATTTCAAATTATCTATCAAATTATCGTATTATGAGAATTTCGTCAATATTAACTTAGGTTCCTTACTTACTCTTACGAACTACTCTCTCGAATATCATGAAATTATAACGCTATTTTGACGAAAATGAGCAATGCATCGTTAGTCCTCAATTATACATGGCCTGATCAACTATGTATAATTCAGGAAGGTACCATGCCGTGCTGAGAGTAGTCACTCTAAAAACCTCTTGTTAAGGAAACAATTTTCTACTTATATCATGTTTTGTGTGCGTATTCATAGAACGCGTTTACTTTTAGAAATCGAATTAGTAACCATATCAACTAAGCAGACCTTCACTCCGTCTTACTATAAAGTTGGCATCATCTTATACCAAATCCTAAGCCGAGAAGCCAAGACACATTACTAGTCGCCCTAAGACAATTTCGCTATCAAATTTGCTCGCCATTAGAGAATTTACTAAATCACCCATTCGAAATCAACTTAATGCCTGTAGAACTTGGTAGTTTCGATGATATAATCGGTATGGATTGGTTGGCGAAATACCAAGCGGTCATTGTGTGTGCTGAGAAGATTGTTCGCATTCCCTGGAGAAATAAAACCTTAATCATACACGGTGACGGAAGTACCCAGGGAAATGTGACACGATTAAACATCATTTCTTGCACTAAAACGCTGAAGTACATGGAAAAAGGGTTTCCTATCTTTCTGGCACATATCACTGCAAAAGAAGTTGAAGACAAGTCGAAGGAGAAGCGACTTGAGGACGTACAAATAGTTCAAGACTTTCCCGAAGTATTTCCTGAGGACTTGCCGGGTCTTCCTCCGACTCGACAAGTGGAATTCCAAATTGATTTGGTACCTGGTGCTGCACCTGTAGCACGGGCACCTTATCGATTAGCGCCTTCCGAAATGAAAGAGTTATCGGAGCAACTGAAGGAGCTGTCCGATAAAGGCTTTATAAGACCTAGTTCCTCGCCCTGGGGAGCTCCGGTCTTGTTTGTCAAGAAGAAAGACGGATCATTCCGGATGTGCATTGACTACCGGGAACTGAATAAACTAACGGTGAAGAACCGTTATCCGCTCCCAAGAATTGATGACCTATTTGATCAGCTCCAAGGGTCGAGTGTCTACTCGAAGATTGACTTAAGATCAGGTTATCACCAATTGATTTGTCAAACCTATGAATTCACCAACATTATTGTTGATGTTTTAAAGTAATGTTTTTCAGGGGATCAATAAGCACGAGGTGCGATGGATACATTGGTGGTTTTGATTGGGATGTCATGCATTAAAGATTTTGTCGCATTTCATTTTATGGGCTGAAAATCTTTGTATTTTGATTAAGTGAACAAGTTAAGCTTCGGGCTTATGTAACAATTACTTTGTTAAATCCAATGTATCATTTTCAAACGACTTTTTGGTCGTTCTATATATATCTTGTGTTATTGATCTTGAAGTAACATGCCCCGGACCCTTATTCCGCTGCGACCCAATTTGGGGGTGTTACAGTAACCATTAGCTTACGAGTACGCAGCGGATGGATCTAGTAATAGCATATGGTTAACACATATAAATTAAACAAGTAATTTACTAACCTTTTGTTTAATGATAAGATAAGTACTCAACAGAAGGTTCACGTTTGTTTGGCCGATAAACAAGAAGGCTTTTAACTGTTGAAGCAGAAGTTATGCAGTGCACCAATCTTGCATTACTGAAGGGAGCGAAGATTCATCGCATACGCGAGCTTTAAAGAAAGTTTGGGGTGCTGGTTGATGCAAAGAGAAAAGGTGATTTCTTATGCATCACGCCAGTTGAAAATCCATGAGAAAAACTATACCACGCATGATTTGGAACTTGGAGCTGTGGTGTTCGCTCTCAAGATCTGGAGACATTATTTATATGGAACTAAGTGTACGGTGTTACGCTCAAAGAGTTTGCTCAACACATCTTAGATCAGAAAAGAGTTGGAACTCATGAGGCAACGTCGATGGTGTTAGAGTTGCCTAAGTGATTCGATTGCGATATTCGTTATCACGGGGGACAGCAAATGTCGTTGCTGCTGCTTTTGAGGAAATAGAACGAGGACCACCGTTGAGCTTGAGCTCGAGCTTTGGTTATTGAAAATTAGTTTGGTTCTTCTCTAAACAGATCTTACAATGTCAGACCGAAGCGCGAAGACCAGCCCAGAACATTAGAATGAAAGACATTGGGGGGAATGTTGATTGAAAAACGCTCAATTTCAGAAGCAATTAGAGAACAAAGTTGGAACCACGTGCGGCTGGAACCTGTGCTCATGGCTGGATTGGTTACCATAGTTATGGCGATTTGCGGACTGTACTCAAGCACGAGTCCACAATCAAAATAATCATATTATCGGAGTTTGACAAATGTACAAGCATGAAGAAGTATATTGGTGGCCCAACATGAAGCGCATAAGCCACTTATGTATGCAGTGTTTGACCTGTGCTAAGGTCAAGTTGCCCGAACATTAAAGGCCATCAGGATTGTACCTTTTTTTTCTTGGTACACCTAAGATCCTGAATCGGAAGTGGGACAACTTCACCCAATGGCTTTGTCACAAAGGCTTCCTAAGCATCCAAGGGCTATGACACAATTTGGGTGATCGTTGACCGACTCACTAAGTCTGGCGATCTTAACCACCCCCCCCCCCCCCCTGCTCGCGCCTGATCTTTGATAAACTGGCAAGATTGTAACCTAGTAGGAGGTGGTACGAGAAATGGAATACCTGTCTCAATCATTTGTGATCGCGACCGAGATTCGCATCAAATTTCTGGAGGTCACTTCAGAAAACGATTTGGGTACTAATTTGGATATGCGTACGGGTACCATCCACAAACAGACGGGCAAAGCGATGAGGGACATTCAACTCTCGAAGAATATGCTGCCGTGCTGTGCAATCGACATTGGAAATGGTGGGTTAACATTTGCATGTCGGAGTTTCATACAACAATAGCTTTCACGCTAGCAACCAGGCCGCACCATTCGAAGCATTTTATGGTCGAAAGTGTCGTCACCTGTTTGGTGGATGAGTTGGCGACGCTCAAATACTCGGTCAGAACTGATTCAAGAGAACACTAAAGAAAAATCATCCATATCATGCAGACGCTCGTGATCGACATAAGAGTTACGCTGACTTACAGCGTAAACCAATGGAATTCCAAGTCGGGGATAAAGTTATGCTTAAGGTCTCGCCTTGGAAAGGGGTTGTACGTTTTGGCAAACGGGGGAAGTTGAACCCTAGGTATGTTGGACCTTTTAAGGTAATAGAAAGAGTTGGAGAAGTTGCTTACAAGCTTGAACTTCCCGAAGAATTGAGCCGAGTTCATAATACGTTTCATGTATCTAATCTGAAAAAGTGCCATGCCGACGAACCATTAGCCGTTCCGTTGGATGGACTTCATCTTGATGACAAGCTTCATTTTGTTGAGGAACCGGTAGAAGTAGTGGGCCGTGAAGTTAAACGGTTGAAGCGAAGTCGGATCCCATTAGTCAAAGTTCGATGGAACTCCAAGAGAGGTCCTGAGTTCACGTGGGAGCGTGAAGACCAATTCAAGAAGAAATATCCACACCTCTTCACCGAGACCACATCGTCGTCAAGTGCTGCATTGTGAGCCTTGAGGACAAGGCTCGTTTAACGGGGGAAGTCTATAACACCCTGTGTTTTCAAGTCTTTGACGACGTCGATAAATATGCTATTTATTTTTAGTGTTGTACGCGTTTGCTTGTAATTTCATGAATTAAGTTTAAATCGCGTAAGCTAAAAAAATTAGCGTTCAATGTGATCGGGCATCAAACAATTAAATGTTTACATTAAGCAAGGGTTATATAATTATTTTGAGGATAATTATTAACTTTGTTCATTTTATTTTTATCGGATACGTAAAGTGTATACGTTTCGCGATAAATTGCGTTTAGGCACTCCCGGAACCACAAAAACTTTTCTACGCTTCAACAAATACCCACTTTTATACCCAATACATAAAAGTTACTAAATATATCATATATATCTCTTGTATG
Organism: Tanacetum coccineum; assembly: GCA_026074375.1. NCBI lineage: Eukaryota > Viridiplantae > Streptophyta > Magnoliopsida > Asterales > Asteraceae > Tanacetum > Tanacetum coccineum. The sequence continues at coordinate 73,574 of BQNB010009844.1, forward strand.
CCGAAATCTTGGCCATAGATACAAAGATATATAGAAAACTCTTCAAGATTGGTCAAATGTGCAACATACTTCATAAGTACTACACCATGCCTCATTAATGCACACCATGCTATGTCTTTTGACTCATAAGGCCATACCTTAGACCAATGACCATCCTTTGAACCATGCTTGGTCTCTTTGACTAGATTTACTCCATATATATTCATGTATCTAGCTAAGTTATTCATACATGCCTTAACACTTAGAGAAATTCAACAAACTCCACCCTTTTGCTCTCTAATAAGCCACGGCTTACAAACACACTCCAAATAAATCCATATAATTTTTTTCTACAACCCATACACTTCTATACACATCTATTCTAAGACATTCTAAGGTGTTTTCATCCATTGAATCACCATTTACAAGTATTAATCAAGAAAAGGAAGCTAGGGTTTTTGTTAAGAAAATAAGGGTTTTCTTAAGTGCAAGCTTGGGTTTTAAGGCTAAACACGGGTTTAGCATTTGTTTCTCATCATCATCATACCTCATAAGGTCCATTTAAACTCTTTATGTTGCTATATCTTTCATTATTATGCATATGATATTTCTATTTAGCTTAAATCACCATTTAGGATTTTATCATAAAAATGAGATTTCTACTTGAAATGATCACATGGATTACTTTTATATATGTTGTGTTATTACATATATCATGTTAAAAAGGATGATAAAATATTGTATCATATTGTTTTGGTGTAAACATGATTATGGGTTAATTAGAGTTTTCATAGTTTCATAATATGTTTTAAGTTAAAGAAATACATAAGACAAGTTAAGATTAATTTGGACATATAAGGACAATCATGGAACCATGGACTTTTATTATAGGTAACACATATGATAATTATAAAATATAAGACTTGTGGTAGTTTACAAAAGTGGAAAAGTATGAAAACAAGGATATATATGGACTTATCTAACTAACTATGGTGTTTTAAAAATAATTAATGGATTTGTTGACATAATAACTTGGACACATAAGGACTATTATAGGACAAATGAAACACACATATGTATGATTAAATAAAGTAGATATATATGAGACTTGTGGGAAAAATACAAAAGTAGTAATGTATAAAGAAAAGGTTACAAATGGAGTCAACAAGCTCAAGCAAAGTTAGCTGTCCCCAAATTCAAATATTGAACGATGCTTATTTTATATTTTTCATAAGATAATACATTTCACGACGATTCCGAAAAAGTAAGAAACTTGTTAAACGGATTAATAACGAAAAAGTTACGTTAAAAACAAGTTATACGTTAATAAACGAAGTCGTAAATAAATTTTTATAAAATCTCAAACAGCAAGGGTTAGTATTTTTTAACACTAATACTCATTTTTTAGGTTCCAAAATGATAAGAATCTTAATTTTTCAATTAAATAAACGAACGAGTTATGAATTCGCAAAGGTTTACACGACAATTAATCTTTTATAAAACAATTATTATAAAATAACTATTCATGACAGAAAGTTATAATATTTGTAAACCTCATAAAAATAAAGACTTTCAAATACAGAACGTCCCTCGAAAGAACATTAAAAAAAACGGAGCTATAACGTATTTAAAATACGACATTTACTACGGGTTTTACGACGACGAATACGATTTTTTATAAAGCACCAAGACTATGTGAACAGTATAAAAGTACTGTTCACCAGTAAGTCCGATATCCCAAAAATATCAATTATGATAACTCGTCTGATAACGGAAAAGATGGAATAAGAAAACGCAAGAATCGGGTTTAAAAGAGAAGTTACGCCAGTTTTACCTAAACGGTAATTATAAAACATTTTTTTTTTTGTTTTAACTTAATGATGATTCAAGTCAAGGAGATGATGCAGGATAACGATCTTAAGAACTCAAAGTCAAAAGGATAAAGGCTCAAGATCAAGATCATAAAGCATGAATGAACAAAGCTATTACCAGACCAAAACAAGGCAAAGCATAAACGTCAAAAGTCATATCTTCAACGTCAGGGAAGACAATGATAAATCCAAGCAAACTCCTACAAGAATGTCATCAGTGGTACAGAGGAGTTTGAAGAAAGAGACCTCAACATTGGGGGAGATTGTTAGCCTTAATTATATTAAGTCAAACAAGAATGTTATCGGTCTTAGAAAGTCAAACTAGGTCTTGTATTGTAATAGGCTAGCCGGGTTCAACGGGTTTGGATTGTAATCTAATATTGTCTGTATTTTAGGCTCTAAGCCCAAGTTTAGCCAAGCCCGACCTAAGTTAATAAGCCCATACGCCTACGAGAAGGCATGGGTATATATAGAACCCTCTCCTCACATGGAGAGGGTGTTGGTTGCATTTTTCATTCATTTTTGTAACTTACCTTTCTCTTTCTAATCTTCCATCCTTGTTTCTCTTTCTACTTTCTCTATCTAAGATTCCATCTTATTTTCTAGCTTATTGGTGCTTATTAATAAGTTTGGATTGGATTATATCGTGGGATAAAACCTCTAATTCTCTTGCAGATTGTACAACTCATCCTATTCATTGTTGACTCGGGATGCACAAAGCACATGATGGGCAATCTATCGCTTCTGTACAATTTTGTTGAAAAATATATGGGTACCGTTCATTTTGGCAATGATCAGTTTGCTCCAATTCTTGGTTATGGAGATTTGGTTCAAGGAAATATCACGATCAACAGGGTTTACTACGTCGAAGGTCTCAATCATAATCTCTTCTCGGTTGGTCAATTTTGTGATGTAGATTTGGTGGTTGCTTTCTGGAAATCTACGTGTTTTGTTAGAGATCTTTAGGGAAACGATTTACTCACCGGTAACCGTGGATCTGATCTTTATACAATATCTCTTCAAGAAACAACTTCAACTACTCCAATCTGTCTCATGGCTAAAGCTTCACAAACTCAAGCATGGTTATGGCATCGAAGACTTTCTCACTAAACTTCGACTACATCAACTTGCTTTCAAAGAAGGATATCATGATTAGATTACAAAAGTTGAAATATGTCAAGGATCAACTATGTTCCTCTTTTGAAGTGAGTAAAGCAAAAAAGAAGTTCATTCAAGATAAAGACTGTTCCATGTTTGAAAGGACGGTTAAATTTACTTTATATGGACTTATGTGGTCCAATGCGGGTTGCTAGCATAAATGGGAAGAAATATATTCTGGTGATTGGAGACGACTATTCCAGATATACTTGGACTCTCTTTCTACGGTCCAAGAATGAAACACCAGAAGTTCTAAAAGATTTTCTCACGATGATCCAAAGAAATCTTCAAGCCCTAGTAATTTCTGTTCGAACTGACAGAGGCACTGAGTTCTTAAACAAAACACTAAATGCATTCTTTAAAGAAGAAGTAATTGAGCATCAAACTTCTATATCTTGAACACCTGAACAGAACAGCGTTGTCGAAAGATGAAACTGCACTCTTGTTGAGGCTGCTCGAACGATGCTTTCAGCTTCTAAACTTCATGTATTCTTTTAGGCTGAAGCAATTGCAACCGCATGCTATACTCAAAACAGATCAATCATCATCCCAACACATGAGAAAACAGCATATCATATCATTAATGACAGAAAACCTTCAGTTAAACACCTTCACATCTTTGGTTGCACTTGTTACCTAACCAAAGATGGTGAAAATTAGGATAAGATGAAAGAAAAAGGGGATCTATGCATTTTGGTGGGATACTCCACTCAGTCAAAGGGATATCATATCTAGAACAAGAGAACAAGATTGATAGTTGAATCCATACATCTCAGATTTGATGAGATCAAAGAGATGTCTGAGACGTCTGTTGCTAATGACACTTCAGGCCTCGTTCCCCAATGACAAAAGGCATCAGATTATGACAACCCTGACCCCGAACCATAACTACAAAATGTTTCTCCTTCAGTAAATACAACTATTCCATCACAACAGGAGTTGGATCTTTTATTTGGTCCTTTGTACGATGAATTTTTCATTACGGGTACTTCTCGTGTCAACAAGTCTTCTTCTCCCACCGATAATTCTGCTCCACAAGACACTGACCCTTCAACGAATATTCAACCTACATCAAAACCAACAACTCCAACAAATGTTCATGCTGAGGAAAACAACGATAATCAAGCAGACTATACAGAACATGAATTTACCAATCCTTTCTGTACACCGGTATATGAAGCTGCTGAGTCTTCCTCATGCAATATTGGTACTTTAAATTTGCATACCTTCAATCAACCTTAAGATTCTGAATACCGATGGACAAAAGAACACCCGTTAACCCAAGTTCGTGGCGATCCATCCAAGCTAGTGCAAACAAGACGACAACTTGCAACAGATCTTGAAATGTGTATGTCCGCACTCACCGTGAGTATTGTTGAACCGAAAAACATTAAGGAGGCAATGGCTGATTATGCTGGATAGAAGCAATGCAGGAAGAACTTCATCAATTTGACAGACTTCAAGTCTGGGAATTCGTTGACAAACCCTTTGGCAAAAACGTAATCAAGCTAAAGTGGTTATGGAAAACAAGAAGGATGAAGACCAAACTGTAATTCACAACAAAGCACGACTTATAGCTAAAGGTTATGCTTAGGAAGAGGGTATTGATTTTGAAGAATCATTTGCACCAGTTGCTCGCTTGGAGGTTGTTCGAATATTCATCGTGTATACTACACACAAGTCTTTTCCAGTTTATCAAATGGACGTGAAAACGGAATTTCTCAATGGTCCATTAAAGGAGGAGGTTTATGTTGCACAACCGGATGGATTCGTTGATCCTAATAATCCAGACAAGGTTTACCGTCTAAGGAAAGTTCTATATAGATTAAAGCAAGCTCCAAGAGCCTAGTATGATAAACTCTCAAAATTCCTGATAACAAATGGTTTTACTAAAGGTATCATTGACCCGACTCTATTCATGATAAAATACGGGAAGGACATTCTACTTCTGCAAATTTACGTTGATGACATTATTTTTGGTTCCACAAACCCTAAATTTTCTAAACGTTTTGAAAAATTAATGCACAGTAGATTTGAGATGTCCTTAATGGGGGGAAATGAAATTCTTTTTAGGACTTCAGATCCACCAATCCCCACGCGGTATTTTTATCAATCAGGCCAAATACACTTTAGAGATACTTAAAAAATATGGTATGGAAAAAGACAAAGTATTGGTACACCAATGGCTATGAAACCTAAATTAGATGCAGACTTAAGTGGCACACCCGTAGACCAAACTGACTACCATAGCAAAATCGGGTCACTCATGTATCTGACAGCTAGTAGACCAGACATAGTGCAAGTTGTATGTTATTGTGCAAGATATCAAGCAAGACCGACTAAAGAACACATCAAAGAGGTCAAAAGGATCTTTCGATACTTAAGAGGTACCATTAACATGGGACTCTGGTATCCAAAGGGTTCTGGCTTCGAACTAACAGCTTTTTCAGATGCCGACCATGCCGGATGCATTGATACTCGCAAAAGCACTTCTGGAGGAATACAGTTCCTAGGTGATAAGTTAGTCAGCTGGATATCAAAGAAGCAGGATTGCACTGCAATGTCATCAGCAGAGGCTGAGTACGTGGCGTTATCTGCAAGTTGTGCTCAAGTAATGTGGATGAGGACACAGCTTAAAGATTATGGCTTCAACTACAACAAAATACCATTGTACTGTGACTCTCAGTCAGCCATAGTAATCTCATGCAACCCCGTGCAGCACTCCCGTACCAAGCACATCCATACTCGATATCATTTCATCAAGGAACAGGTTGAAAACAGTATAATTGAATTGTACTTTGTCAGAACTAAATACCAATTAGCTGATATGTTTACTAAAGCCTTACCCGAAGATAGGTTTCATTATCTTGACAGACGAATTGGTATGAGATGTTTGACTCCAGCAGAACTGGAGGTTCTAACAAATGAATATGCTTGATATTCAATCAAACATCGACATGTACATATTTATGAAAAAAAATATAAAATTTCAAAAAGAAAATACAAAATCAAAAAATCAGAAAATGTTTCACAAAAATAATCCTCTCGACATGTCTCTTAAAATTGATAACATTTACGTACCTAGAAATGTTGATTAACATCGACCTGAGCGGTGGTAAATGAAGTTACGAACAGGAATTCCAATGCTGTTCAAAACAGTCATTTCTAATTATACTTTATGAACTTGCAATCACTCTTATATTGCACCTCCGGACCAAATGAGCAAAGGAGAGTGTACTTTCAGTGCACTTATTCCTTAGAGTTTTTAAGAAAAAGACTTCTAACATTTTAGTTTTTCAAAATGTTGAACATAATTTTTCAAGAATTTCTCAATGACAATTCAAAATCTTTCAAAATTGTGTGTTCAACACTCCATCCCTCATAAAGTTTTACAAGACAATTATTCTACATTTGGTGTCATTTTTAAATGAGTCAATGTTTGAGGGGGAGTTTTTTCGAAAAACAATGTTTTAATGATTGTTGGATACATCAAAACATGATAATTCTTATGTATTCAACACATTACAAAATGTCCTAATAACATCTAAGCAACAATGATGACTATTAAATAGATTGATTGTTATAAGATGATTCGATGGTTGAGCACAATTTTTTTAAGAATTCTTCAATGACAATTCATAATCTTTCAAAATTATGTGCTCAACAATGCTAGCCCTTAATTTTATATTTATTTTACAACTTGGTATCATTTTTTGGTGTCAAACATATGTAAAATCGAGGGGGAGCAAGTTCATGTTCCATGTAATTCATGCTAAGTATAAGATGTTTTCCCACATAATTTTCATGACAAATTTTAATCACAAAGTATTTCAAAAACTAAGTGAATTAGTATTTAAAATAAGGGGAGAAATGTATTTAAAATGTGATCTTGAAAATAATAAGTGATCTTATCGACTCAAAGTGCTTGATACTCTTCGGAAAAGGTTTTATGGTTACGATGTCATACCCTACAACATCTTATTTCATGACGATTCTGAAGTCATAAGGTGGTAAGGTTAGGAATTAGTCCTATGATCCAACCAGAACTAGAGGGATCTACCCAAGGAGCCATCCATAATAGAAATACAGACCATAGGTAATGAAATGAGATGGAATGAGTATACGGTAAAAAAGCCCGACTAAGATTGAGCTAACACTGGAACAATCACAATAAGGAGTTAGTAATGACGTCTTGGTAAGCATTGAAGGGCTTGAAGAATGAAAAAGAAATGTATGAATAAATAGTGTAAAGAAAGTAGCCCTCTCTACACTTTAGGCATAAACCGGGTCAATACATAATCTATCAGTTTCACAAAGTTGAATTCTGATATTGAAGACGACATCATGGACCCAGTAATGCAATTAATAACCCTCCCCAGCCATTTGGGTTTCTCTCGAAAGAAGCTTGTCTCATTTGTCACGGAGATACACACAACTTCTATTGACTTTCTCACTCCGAGTTAGTTGATATTAAATAGGTGGCAGTCTGCTCCAGCCTCAGATTACTAAAACCAAAATGCACTAATCGAGTCTAGAGCCAAGAGATCAATAAAATAAATCTCATTAGGACACATTCCATTACTAACACTTGCTGAACATCAATAAGTTCACAAGCTGTTAACAAGAGTCCTACACATTATCCTTGTGGTATTGCCAGAACATCCGAGTGATACTTAAGTATTCACAGTGAAGATGGAAATCCTGCTTGAGCCAGCATCAAACAAGCTCTTGGTAGGTGACTTGTACGATTCTATATGAATCAAACTTGTGTCAACTGGAAAGAAACAATGGTGCGATTCAATGTGAATCAAACTTGTTTCGGGAAATGAATTGACGACTTAATTAGAAAGATAGTAACTATCTGATTCACTCTTACCGTGTTGTCTGCTTTGAGACGCTCCGGTAATGAGAACTAGTAAGTACGGTAAATCTAATGCATCTGCGTTAGAGGATCTAATAATTTGAGCTAAAAACCCTGTCAAGGAGATTCTTTGAATCTACCTGATCACAGATCACAGGTATAGTATTTATACTATAAAACGGTCCTACGGAACCGAAGGTTAATCTAACCAAATCCGGACGAATGACAAAGCCATATTCGTCCACCCGCTTTATTGCTAATTGTTTTATTTCAGGATATATATAAAGATGGAGATGGTGATGCCTCATTCCAGCTGAAGTCAAATTCATTACCACATGCTCATACACAAACTACAAATACATACTATAAGCATCAAGATTCAAGAATCCATGAATGCTCAAGAATTAAAGACAAAGACTTCCGCACAAACTCTGATATACAAGATCTTCCTTCAAGATATCAAGTCTATCAAGGGAGATTGTTATCAAGCTTTCAAGATGATGCAAAGTATGAGCATGTTGGTTAAGACACAATATCGCAAGGCGGCAAAGATGATCAAGACAAAAGGATAAAGATTTAAAGATCTCGGACGTAAAGACGAAGTTAAAAGACAATGACAAAGGCTCAAGATCAAAGATCGCAAAGCATGAAGGAACAAGCCTACAACAAGATAGAGACCAAGACAAAGTCAAGAGCTTAACGACAAAAGCAATCTCATTGATCTCACGAAGGAGTGTCATAATGAACTCACTTCGGGGGAGATTGTTAGCCACAAAAATATTGAGTCGAACGAGAAGTTCGTTCATTTGGAATATTAGGTCTCGGTCATTTATATATTAATGTTGTAATAGGCTAGAAATGGGAAAATGGCTCATTTAATGTAATCTAGTAAATACGTACTAGCCGTATGTATATATTATCAAGTATCCCGCTAGAAATAAGAATCACTTTTAGAAAAAGTAATAATTAAATCTCCCTGATTCGAATCCCAACGAGAATTGAATAGAGATTTACGTTTACGTTTCTTATTGGATGCTAGATTATCTTTTAGTTTTTGGCTTTTAATTATACTAATTCTATATTAATAAACTAAATAATAAAAAGCAAGATAAATAAAAAGAATATGCTTGTCAAGTGAGCTGAAAAGATCATTAAATGTGAGATAAAAAGATAATAAAGAATTGGTACCCGTTTAAAAACCGTTTTCTCACAACGTTGGTTATATTGAAAACAAGCCTTTATTTTGGTATAAATTACTTTAAATGATGACAAATTAACACCCGTAAAAATATTATTTTCTCACGACGTTGGTCTATTTTGAAAATGATATCTTATATAAGTATTAATTACTAGATTTGAAGTTTGATCATTTCTCCGGCTTTTGCCCTTCGAAATAATCAAATAAGAAATCTAAATAATTTGAAAATTATTAATCAACAGTTCACTTTTTATTCCACACTTAACTCACTAGTCGCAACTCACTTAACAAGCATATAAAAATCTACTTGCTATATATCATAACTAAGTTAAAATCAACAAATAAAGCAACAATAATAAAGAATAAGCTACATCCACATTCTTCATTAAGAAGTCGACTACATATTCTCCTAAAGGTGAATCGATATCAAAATCTGCTACCCCATTATCAGTAGGGGGCAAAGGTGTAGTAGCGGGCATATCACACTCTAAAACACTATCAGATGTCACCTCAAACTCCCTTGGGATTGGGACAAAATCATCAACACTAGACTTTAAGAATTCGTAAGTTTCCCTTGCGGGAATAGGCTAATAACCTCATGCTTCATTAAAAAGGTGTTTGTAGGCTCCATGGTAGCTAAGAACTGTATGGATGGTGTGTATGCAGGAGGTGTGACAGGAGCGGTATAATGATCACTTAAACATTGCTCCTTGTCATAAGTCACCTCTGTGTAATCGTCACTCCCCTCAGGTTCATTTAGAACAACAGGGGAATTGAGCATTTGAGTTCTAAGCATCTCCTCTAAAATACGGTTATTTTCCCTGCATATATGCATAAGACTATCAAAAATCAAATCCTGAGGGGGGGGGACCGATCAATATGGTACTGTGGAGGTTGGTCAAAACAAGGAAAGTCATAATTGTTACCCGGATTAGGTTCATAGACAAGCTGGTTCCTGGTTTGACAATCAGAGCTCTAATGGGGACCTCCACAGACCTCACAACAGTCGAACTGTTGTTGCTGATACGAAGAATAGAATGGATGTTAGTCATCACTATAGTTCTGATTGTAACAAGGACTCTGATCATAGAAGGGCATGTTCCCTGCTTGGCAATCATTACTATAATGTGGACCTCTACAAAACTCACAACAGTCGAACTGATGTGTCTGACTCGGAGAATAGAATAGAGGTTGGTTAAAACCAAAGTCTTGATTGTAACAGGGACCCTGATCAAAGACGAGTGTGTTCCCTGTTTGACAATCAAAACCCGGGTGAGGGTTCCCTCCACAAAACTCACACGAGTATGTCTCGTATTGGTGCTGTGGAGGTTGGTTGAAGAAGTTGGGAGTATCATTATAAGAATAAGGATTTGAGTCATAGACAGACTCATCTCCGGATCCTACACTACTACAGCCAGGACAATTTCCACCATTAAACGGACCTCCACAACACGAGCAACCAAAATGGTTATACGAAGACATGTCGGAGAATTAAACGGATAAGAGGATAAAGGAGAATATTTTTGTTTTGGATTTTTATAAAGAAAAATATTTAATATATATATATATATGAGAAAATAAAATAGAATTGAAAAATATTTTTGGAATTTTTTTTATATATAATAATACGAAAATAAACTTTTCGAAGAAATAATCTTCAAGGCACTAACTCGAAACACCAACGTAAAAATCGTACAATCCTCCCCGGCAACGGCGCCATTTTTTGAAATCGTAATAAATACGTACTAGACGTATGTATATATTATCAAGTATCCCGCTAGAAATAAGAATCACTTTTAGAAAAAGTAATAATTAAATCTCCCGGAGTCGAATCCCAACGAGAGTTGAATAGAGATTTACGTTTATGTTTCTTATTGGATGCTTGATTATCTTTTAGTTTTTGGTTTTTAATTATACTAATTCTATATTAATAAACTAAATAATAAAAAGCAAGATAAATAAATCAAAGATATAAAATAAAAAGAATATGCTTGTCAAGTGAGCTGAAAAGATCATTAAATGTGAGATAAAAAGATAATAAAGAATTGGTACCCGTTTAAAAACTGTTTTCTCACAACGTTGGTTATATGGAAAATAAGCCTTTATTTTGGTACAAATTACTTTAAATGATGACAAATTAACACCCGTAAAAATATTATTTTCTCACGACGTTAGTCTATTTTGAAAATGATATCTTATATAAGTATTAATTACTAGATTTGATGTTTGATCATTTCTCCGGCTTTTGCCCTTCGAAATAATCAAATAAGAAATTTAAATAATTTAAAATTTATTAATCAACAGTTCACTTTTTATTCCACACTTAACTCACTAGTCGCAGCTCACTTAACAAGCATATAAAAATCTACTCGCTATATATCATAACTAAGTTAAAATCAACAAATAAAGCAACAATAATAAAGAATAAGCTAAACATAATGGAATAAAATAGATAAAGAAAAAGGATTAGAGGTACCAAATTTCGGATAATAACGAGCAAAACGGCACCATAACTCACAACACCATTAAAAATACCCATCTCCAAGTCAATACCCAAATCATCTCATGATAACTTCATAACCACAACTCAATCAATGACAACTAATTTTGCATATGTATTTTTTTATTTTTAAAATTTTTTCGTAAACTAAAACATCCGAGCTTGATAAAAGTGATTCTGTTTTCAAATATTTAAAACAAGTACTTTTTTATACCACTTTTACTAAAAGAAAACAATGAAATGAAAATTTGGACATCATTAAAAATAAACAGATTGTAAAAAGATTTTAATATCTAATGTTGTATATAAATCATTTAATGACACAACCAAGATAAAAGCATGAGAAATTAAAAAAATGCAAAAAATGGTTGTCTCTTATCTCTTCGTAGAAGCAGAAATCAACATAAAAACATTTATCATCTAATGAATTAAAACTAGAGAAAACTACAATTTTGGTCCACTATCTTTACCGGGTATAACACTTTTGGTCCATTTTTTAAAAAATTTGCGGGTT